>JAFFST010047300.1:104498-121324 GCA_022414735.1 Noturus placidus | reverse complement strand
TATATATATATATATCTTGGTTTCATTCTACCGCTGCTCCACTGAGAGTGTCCTCACACTTCGTATGCTGATGTGGTATGGAGTCAGCTCTGCAGCTGATAAAAAGAGTCATAGAGACTGTGCAGAACATCATCACAAACCAACAGTTACCTGCCATGGACAACATATTAAGCTCCCGTTGCCTGCAGAAAACACATAACATTCTGAAGGACTCATATCACCCTGTCCATCAATTGATGTCTGGAAAATGCTACAGGTCTATCAAAACACACATCACAAGATTCATGAACAGTTTTTATCCTAAAGCTATCACCATACTGAACCTTGATCTGAAAACACATCCTCGAACTACAACCCATCTTTGATGTGCAAGAAACATTCTTGTGCAATAACATTATGAGCACTTTATTCCACTTCCCATTTGTTTGCAATAACATTGAGAATTTAATTTCTTTTATGTGGTATAAGGCCTTTGTTTGAAATACGCACTTAATTATTCTGTAACTGTATAAGTTGGCAAGTCCATAATTTTGTTGTATAGTTGGACAATGACAATAAAGAAATCAAATCAAATCAAAAATCACATATGGGTGTGATTGCTAGGTGTCCACAAACGTTTGGCCATATAGTGTATATAAATGTCTGCAAGTGTTAGATATAATATTTTTTGCCACATTTTTTCTGGCACTTGGTATGGATCAATACCAATGGTCAGATCAGCATGTTTTTTTTTTTTCATTAAAATGTTTTTTTTTTTTTTTTTTTTTTAGATATTTCTTCTCGTTGTGTGAATCTTTGCTTTCCAGTGAACGGATATAAATTATGATCTTATTGCAGCTACAAGAAACAGGCCACGTGAGGAAATTTGTGTGAAAATTGTTAAGACCTGAGGAAATTTGACATTTAGTTAAGCAAAGTAATACGTTTGCATTTTTAAAATATTTTTATGAGCAAGAAAAACATATGCAAAGCCTCTGTATTTGAAACAGGGTTTAGTATTCCTGGTATACGCAAGATGGCTGAAACTGTTAACATTGTGGTGTTCTTTGTCAATGCCTCATCGAATATTTTCTGGTATAAAGATATATTTCTCTGAACCCTGCTCTCTCTTCTCTAAACACACAGTACTCTGGCTTTCAGCAGTCAGCTGACAAATGCAGTATATGTGGCCACCTGATCATGGACATGGTGAGTTCAGCACTGCTGCTGGTTTAGTATTTTAGTGTATAAAACTATAAGAACTATAAACTATTTGAACTATAAGCTCAAATGGGAGGAAGGGATCTGCTTTTCTGGTAGTTTTAAAAAAACAGTACTGTAGCAGTTAATTTACATGCATGTTGTGCTTCCAGTTACTTTGTTTTTGTTATAGTTCTTGTCTTGTTTACAGTTTTTGATGCTTGTGCTATCACCATGCTGTTGTTTGAAGCACACATTTGGCATAAAATATATGGGATAACATCATATTAGTAATTTTATCTATTCACAAATAAATTTGCGTTACATTCATGTTTGGGTGCACAAAGACATATCTTCAAAAATAATAAAGGTAATGGTTATTTCTGTGCAGGCTTCAGAAATGCAACATAGTGCATGTAAAAACATAAAAACATACAGTCTTATGGTGAGGATAAAACGTTAAACTGTATACAGATGTTGACTAATCAGACTGTTGGAAATATGGGGAAACGTTCCTTTCTGACATTGGGAATATACTGTCATGTTTGGTGAAGCCCAATATTAACATACAGTGTTAAAATCTGTATAAACAGTATATAATATAATATATATATAATAACAAACAGTTATAAATGAGGATAAACTGTTTATAGACGAGTAACACAGAGTTCGTCCACAGATCCTACAGGCACTGGGCAGGTCCTACCATCCAGGCTGCTTCCGCTGTGTCATCTGTAACGAGAGCCTAGACGGTGTGCCTTTTACTGTGGACACAGAGAACAAGATCTACTGTGTCAAAGACTACCACAGGTGTGTGTGTGCAGATGGTTAAAGATCAAAGCTGCATGAAGTGTAAGAAAGCATTGTATATTTCAGTTGTGACAACAATGACACATTTTGTGCTCAACAGCCACAGTGTTCTCAGTTGTTCAGAGTAGCTTCTTTGCTGTCCACATAAAAACAGCAGCTTGTGAATTCTCATTTATGACTACAAGTTCCTTTCAGCAGGTGTGTGAGCAGCTCTTTTCTCTTGAGTGCCAGTCCAAACATTCATTTATTTGAGCAGGACTATGTAGTGTACAGAGTGAGGATTGAGATAGGGTCTATTCAACTGTCTCACATTCTTATCTATGTTTAACCCGGCGTGTCTATTACCTGAACATTTGCTTAAATGTGATTAGAGTGGTATTAAATTACAGTGTTTGAATGTGAAGGTGTGAGTTTTGTGTAGGAACAAAAGAAACACTGGTCCTCATTTATCAAAATTGGGCAGAAACGAGTACACGGAAGTTTTGAGTGCGCACATGAAGTACAAACAAACCCACAGCAGTTTCATGAAAGGATTTGGAAATACGACAGCAAATAAGGAATCATCATTATCATGAATCATCATGGATCATCATGAATCAGCCCTCCACTAGTCCCATGTTTACATGTTGTATGCATATGATAGGCCCCAATTTATCCTCATAAACATTTCATTTGCATGAAATACACCGTCATATATGCTGGTGCTGTGATAATGAGCTAATAAAAGAAAAGTGTTCAGTAGGGTAAGAAAGAAAAAGCTGTCTATGATCTGAGCAAATAAGTGAACTGTCAGTTATTATGCCTAAAAGACAGTATCCATGTATGCATTTCCATAGAAATTATTGGAATGGTGTGATTTCAATGTCCTTTTTTCATGTTAAAACTGCAGACAGTCAGATTGTAGCCACATACAGGAAAATTCTAGAAATGGAACAAACCTGGATTTGTTCTCAACTCTTTTTTTTTTTTTTTTTTTATAAGTAATTCGTAAGGCAGCAGAGACATAGACATGTGTGCAGCTTGGCCCAACACCTTTCTTTCCTCCCCCTCTCCGTCTTACTTTCCGTGTCTGTCCTCAGACCTGGACCACCATATCCTCTCTTCCCTCTGAATAGTTTCATAAAAGAATTTTGATGAACTTTATAGAGTTGGTGTCATTAAAAAAAAAGTAATTTTGTTCATCTGCCTTTGTTACTAAAATACTTCACTCTGATTTTTAGGGTTCTTGCTCCTAAATGTGCTGCATGCAGTCAGCCAATCCTGCCCTCTGAGGTAAGCCTCCTGACTTTACACCATTGTACACAGTCAATATTTTCCTTTTTTGCAGAGTTATATTGGACTAGTTACCCTTAGCTGTAAACCCAAAATTTTCCACAGCACAGTGTGGTTCCAAGGTAGGCTGTCACTGCTCTAAGACGGTGTAAATGTTTGTCTTCAGAGAAAATGGACTTTGGTGTGTTTAATCATTGATCTGTGTTGCACTGCCCTTCCTCCACAACCCACATATTACTGCTGCTTTAGAAAAAAATTATTTCACAAGACCTGCAGGTGTGCTATATTATAGCACCAGAGCATTAGAGTGATTTAAGTGCCTATGTGATTTTATACCTTATTGATCAAATCTAGTGTTAGACTGGACTGGCATAAGTTCACTTCATGTCTATAGATGTTCTGGAGTCAAACTAAGCTAAAACATGAGAAATTCTGTTGTTCCTAAGGCTGGGTTTATGCCTTTAATGCATACACATATGCAAGATAGCTGATGCATAAATCCTGAGTTCATTCTGCAAATCAGTTATGAATGACATATACTTGCAGCGCATTACCAGTGTAAACAGTGGGGACAGTATTTGGTGTGATGTCCACAACAGAATAAACTAGATCTATGTGGTGTTTCGCAAAATATTTTTTGGCTATTGACATGGAATGATTTCACTGTTAGGGTCTGTGTTTGAATTTTAAAATACTTGTGTAGCCTTCAAATCTAACAAATTTTCTTTGTGTACCAATCCTCTGGATCATCTAGACTAGTAAATACATTAAAATTGGTCAAAGGTAATAGTTTTCAATATCATGACAACAATATTGACAACAGTTTTAAAGAGAAACTAAGAGACCTCATTCATGTGTTTAACATCTTCATGCCACCGCACAGTGACAGATATGTGTCCCACAATAGCTGGCTTGAAATAGCTAAACATTTTACAGGTCGACATGGAAACCAGTCGGACAGGGACGTTTGGGCTCTGACATGCCATCTAATGGATGTTCCTTTTAATCCTACAGATGTACAAAAATTATGCAGGATAATATGTAAACAATGCATCTACATGCACATGTACTGTATAGTCAGATATAAACCTGACCTTAACAGGTGTTCATTTAACCTTTCAAAAGTCATTCGCCAGAATGTCAAAAGCTAAAGTGATGTGGCCAGTTCACTTTTTGATGCATACTTGCACAAGGACCAAAGTGTAACTGACTTTACAGCACATTAATCCTACACATTTTTCTATTTACCAGTCGTGACTAGACAAAGACTTATGTAGTGACTAGACAAAGACTTACGTACTTAATACTGATGTAGGATTATTTCTAACCATGATTTAAAAAATAAGTAAATAAATAAAAAACAGGGCCAATAGAAGAACCTCCACTACATACAGTACATATTTGACTCTATAGCAGATTTTGATATACTGTGGTGTGTCTGGCAAGTTTTGTTGGAGTTGATGTTTAGTAAAGTAGTAATGCTGCTTGAAAGCTTGAAACTATTGACAGGAACACTCATTTTGTATCCTGGTTGAATCTAATGAGCATATTTAAAGTGAACTATTGCGCTATACAAATTGATAAAATTATTGTCCAAATACGCATTATTTACATGACTGTTTTGATGGTTAAAGCAGCCCTGCTGTTGCTGGGGACCTGTTTGATCAAAATATTTTGGTTAGAAACACATGGTTTGTCACAAACAAATTGGTACTGAGGTTCTGATAGTTTCTAATGCTGGAAAATTAAACATTAAATTAACCAGAGAAAAGCTGTATTTTTTACAATGTACACTGCAGTTCTTTCCTTAGAAATAATACTGCAGCGTTCTACTTGTGTGCAATAAAACATCTACAACTAATGATTCGAGTGTTAACTAAAGACTTGAGACTTCACTTGAACTTGCAAAAAAGTGACTGTGAACATCTCTGCTATTCACACTGAACTCACTGGAATGCTGGCAGGGAACCAACCAAAAGCAGTATACTTGCAGCTATGTGCCATAATATTTATCAGTTGAAATTAAATGTACCGTTAGTACAGTTTCCCAAAATATCCATGACTATCTTAATTTGGATTGGGATTAGTTTGTGTTGGTACACATTAGGTATTTTTTTATGTTCTTCACGCTTACACGCTTGATGCCATTTCCGTCTACTGCCTCTCTCACTGGTCTCCACTGAGGACATATTTAGTGATAGCCTCTGAGGAATGTTGCCCAGGGGTAAGAACTGAGGGCAGAAGCCAGTTTGTCTGCGTTGAGCCAACCTGAATGGAATTTTACTCTAACCTCCCCAGTGCTGAGAGCCATTTTACAGGATGTCCCATAAGTCTCCGTATATTGGGGAATTTACCACTTTTTAGCTAAATGTAATTTTATTTACAAAATATCCTTCACATTATTGTCATTTCTTTGTAAACACACACAGAGTTGTCTTTCCCAGCTTTGGCTCCTAGTTTGGCAACAGTGTGATGTGCTTGCCATGTTTCCTCTTAAAGTCGCAACCTTGAGACAGCTTCCTGATCCAGCCAAGAGAATGATTTCAATACTTTCTTCTTTTAAGGCATTCTTAAAGGCTATCTAATATATATATATATATATATATATATATATATATATATATATATATATATAATTATAATTTTAAAGACATTTTGCTAAAAAGGTGTTAATGTATGTATGGAGACTTTTGGGACGCCCTGTAGTTAGAGTTTGCTTCAGCAAATAAGAAACTCTTTGCCTGTGAATATGCAAGGACAGATGCAGGATTATAAATGAAAGTGATTTCTATAGAAAATTATTTGACAAGCAAACAAAAAGAGGTGGAGATCATGTTTCTTATAAATCATGGTTGTAAGTAGGGTACGTACACTAGACAGAAGAAGCAATGATGTATGTGCTTATTCACGAGGATTACATATGTGATACGAATCTACATTTACATTTGTTTACATGTGTACGTCATGTTAATTAGCTCATTCTTTTAAAGGCCAGACAACTGTTTGTCCAAACTGAGTTTCATCACACCCGTCTCACCACCTGTGTGTACTTTCAGGGGTCTGATGAAACCATTCGAGTGGTATCTATGGATAAAGACTATCACGTAGAATGCTATCACTGTGAGGTGAGTTAAACGTCATTGAAAATCGTAGCACATTGCATTACCTCCAGGAAAATTGCACCAGTGCATGACCTGTTCATTAACATCTACATATTTGTAAATATATTAATTTATTTACAAGGATCTTTTAGGTCATATAATAAAAATATAATAAATATTTATGTATAACCCTCATAATTCATCGAGTAGAGCTTAGCTCATTGTGGCACTGATGCCGGCAGTGCATTTGAGAAGCATTTGATCTGTCACATTCATCCATGATCGGCTCAGCTGAAGCGCTCTCTAGCTGTGCTAAATTCTGATAGATGGCTAATGAGCAAAGGAGCTCTTGCAATCAAAGTGAGCTTGCAGTGGCGTGTGCTCATCAAGCACCTTCACAGCAGTGGCAGGATTAAACGTGTTCTAAGAGTCCTCAGTTATTCCTCAATCAGTCCTTTTTTCCTATTGATTTGTGTATTTAACACAAAGTGGCCCTCTTTTAGGAATCTCTAATTATACATCTGCAGTTGCCAGAAACAGTGTAGTAATAACACGAAAACCAGCTAAATCCAGCCAGCTGAGTGGATTTGTTTTTAGGTTCTACTAATCGAAGCAGTTTTGTTAACTAGAATGACTATAAACCTTTCTTTCATTTGTAAAATCAAACCTACTAATTCAATGATAATCACATGATAACATGTGCGTGGTGGTTTGGGAAAACACGTCAGATGTCGCTATGGCTAAATTCTGGAAAGCATAATTTAATTTAAGCAGAAAAATTCAAGTTCTTAACCAAAATTGAGTATTCTAAATGTATTTTACCAAAATGATTAGGATTTTCTCCTCACTAAACTTACCACCGATTTATTATTTTAATATTTGATTATTATCTGAAAAAAACAGTGATCAGTGGAGTGAGGCTCATGTTTAAATGCCATGAAGGATTTTATCTCAGGTGATGAGACCGTGATTGACGTTTCCCATTGTAAACTTATTACGGTGTTATTGTTTTTATAACTTTTTTGAACAATATTGCACAAGTAAGAGTGTGGTTATAAGAGTGTTGAGTATTGCTATTATACAACACTTCTATAAACAAGAAATTAATATCAAGTAAGCGATATTTCGGATATGATATGGCCAAATGTTAGATCCCTAAGAATAGATCCCTAAGAAGCCACACTCACTTCACAGCCGGCTGGCTAGCTCACATTGATTAAAACATTCCTGTTAAAGGTGCTTGTGTTAAAATTTACTTCCCTTCTTCCTTTTAATCTTCATCTGAAGTGCTTTGCTATTTTAAGTCAAAAGTTATATTCCTGAAAAGTATCATCTTCCATGTCTGTTGCTGATGATGTCACTAACGCTACAGTAGCAAGTGTTTCGAACTAGGACAGACAAGCGGAGTGATTGACACGGCGAAATCTCCCAGTGCAGTTATACTAAATATAAGCACTCTTGGAATGCCGCTCAACCAATCACATTAGTGGACGAGAATTAACTGTCTTTTAGTGGAATTGGAATAAAATCTTTAAATGCGATTTTCTCCCTTTTCGCTTTTGGAGGTAACCGGAATTTAAAATCCTACAACTTTACTTCTGGTTAAAATACATGCAAAAGAGGTTAACATATTTCAGTTCTGTAGTTTTTAGAACTATGTATATTAGAAATGTTCATTTGAGAGTGTGAAGATTTTCCCAGGCCACCACATGTTTAGGAAAATATCTACAGGATTGTGTTTAATGTTGTAAGTAAAACAGTTGAATCTTTCTCTGCAGAACTGTAAAATGGAGCTGAATGATGAAGAAGGGCATCGCTGTTACCCACTAGATGGCCACTTGCTGTGCCACACATGCCACCTCAAACACATCGAGTCAAGCTGCCCGTCTGCCTGAGGAGAAGAAGAATCAGTTGTGGATATCTGCTGCCCCCTGTGGCTGTCAGGAGACAGTGATGCCAAACTCTCCCGCTTGACTTCAGATCAGTTGCAGTTGTAGGATGAAAGAATAAACCTCACGTTACTTCCAGGTCACATCTCACTGCGTGTCTGTGTCAGTATTGTTATAACCTAATTATTTTTATTTTACTATTTTTAAGAGCTGTACCTAAATTTTCAGATTCGTCTCAGTATAATTATTTATAGTTTCATTTTAATTCAGCCCAGAGTGATGCAGTGATGTTAGTCATGATGACCAAGGTAAAAATTATATTGACTTAGAACTTAAAATTTGACCACTCTGTGTCATAGATTCAATTCCCCATAGTACTTAACTTCAAGGTTGAATTTACTACTTTCAAATTACAAACTCAAATCGCAAAAACAAACAAAAAAAAAGAATAATAAAAAATAATAACAATTTGTTTAGGGATTTTTAACCTCCTTTAAGTAGATAAAAAAGGAGAAAATTAACTTATGGTATGAAAGTATGACCGAGTGACCATGTATTATTGTGTATTGATTTATTCATCTTACATGTCTGTTATTTATCTTTACAATCTTGTAACACAAAAGTATCCTATGACAGTAATGTCATATGTTTATGTTTAAGAAAATGCAAAAATGCATGTTACCTCTTATTCAAATACATAATTTCAAACAATGTGGCTTTGTCATGCTATTTGAATTTTGTTGTGCCATTTTATAATAAATAAAATATCCTACATATTTACTTATTATTAGTTTATTCTAGTGAATCAAAGCCGTATATAGCAGTTGTATATAGATGTGTGCATACTAGAGTTCAGTGTAATTTTCTGAAGAGAATTCAATGTGTAGTACCTCATGTTCTTGCTAGGTTTCTTTATTGGGTTTCATCTCTACACCAGGACTTCACTCTGGACCGAACTCAGTCATTTAACCTTCATGTTCATCTTACGGTGTCTTCATGTAAGAAACAAAATGACTATAAAAGTGTCAGGATTTGTAAAGAGTAAAGAGAAATGGAGCTATGTATTTTGGCAAATGAATAATATATCACTGAAATAAGCAAATCCTTTTATAAACCCAACAATTGTTGAGTATTAAAGCAATTTATAACATACTGTTTTATTTGAGGGTTTTTGTTAACTTATTACTTGACATCTTGGCTGACAGCAAAATGGAAAATTATTAATGTGGCCCTTCAGTGACTTAGTCTGACACCCCTGGTCTTACTTCTAAGGTTTCCATGGCTACATATAAACTATATGGCCAAAGGTTTGTGGACACCTGGCCGTCACCCATATGTAGTTCTTCATCGAACTGTTGGAACCACACAATTCTAAAGATTGTCTTTGTTTGCTGTTGAATTACAATTTCCCTTCACTGGAACTAAAGGGCCTAATCCTGTTCCAGCATGAACAGGTGCTCCTGTGCACAAAGCAAGGTTCAAGAAGAAATGGTTTGTTATGTTGAGGAACTCAAGTGGCTGCACAAAGCCCTAACAACACTGAACATTTTTCAGATGAACTGGAACAGCAACTGCGCCCGGGACCTTCTAAAATGACCATTGTCTGACCTCATTAATGCTCTTGTAGCTGAATGGTCATGGACATGCTCCAAAATCTAGTTGAAAGCATTCCCAGAAGAGTGGAGATTATTATAACAGCAAATGGGGGCTAAATCTTGAATGGGATGTTCAACAAGCACATACAGGTGCAGGTCATAAAATTAGAATATCATCATTTAGTTCAGAATATCATCATCTAATTTTCTGAGATACTGATTTTGGGGTTTTCATTAGTTGTCAGTTATAATCCATCCATCCATCCATCTTCAACCGCTTACTCCTTTTCAGGGTCACGGGGAACCTGGAGCCTATCCCAGGAGGCATCGGGCACAAGGCAGGGTACACCCTGGACAGGGTGCCAGTCCATCACAGGGCACAATCACATACACACTCAGTCATACACTACGGACACTTCAGACATGCCAATCATCAAAATTAAAAGGAATGAACACTTAAAATATAACAGTCTGTGTGTAATGAATGTATACATTATACTAGCTTCACTTATTGAATTGAATTACTGAAATAAATCAACTTTTTGATGATATTCTAATTTTATAACCTGCACCTGTGTATATACAGTAGTTGTGATAGTCATATAATGTCATATAGTGTGTAAATTTATAATTTATTACATCGTTTTACACATACTATAAATTTTAACTTTCATTATATTTACAGACACTGGGGAAAGCTGTTTATTTTAAACATAGTAAAATATTTTGTTACCCAGAAGGCGGAAAAGGATGATCGAGCCAGCCAGGAGTCGAACCTAGAATCTTCTGATCCGTAGTCAGACGCGTTATCCATTGCGCCACTGGCCCGCGTAGGAAACACGGCCGTTACTACATTTTATGACCAATTCATTTAATACCATTTAATACACTGTAATTTGTGTTAGATCAGAAATCACCGTCAAGGTACGACATGATACTTTATCCTACACAAAGGAGACTATATCCTTGCACTTCTTTCTTAAAACGTTTCTATTCTAAAGTCTTTCTTTAGCCCATAAGTTTTAATATGAATTCATCACAGATTTCTTGTTCTCTTACAGGCATTTGTATTTGGTATTTTTGTAGACATAAAGCTTAATTTACCAGAAATGGGTTCTACCTTAATTTATCCTGAAGAGGCGCTGTCTCGTCTGTAGGAGGCACTCGTTCATCATTTTCACAATACTGACCCATGAAGGGTTTAGTAAAATGGGCTTTACTCCATCCAATTCTTACAACCACACGTTTGCACAAAAGGAGTTTTGCACCGTTTTGTTTTTTTGATGCATTAGGAAACAATGTTTCTTACACAGCTTTATTTTAAAAACATT
The DNA here is from genome assembly GCA_022414735.1 of Noturus placidus. Classification (NCBI taxonomy): domain Eukaryota; kingdom Metazoa; phylum Chordata; class Actinopteri; order Siluriformes; family Ictaluridae; genus Noturus; species Noturus placidus. The sequence continues at coordinate 110,147 of JAFFST010047300.1, read as the reverse complement.
TCAGAAGTGTAATGTTATAACCACTAAACATTCCTAAACAGTTGTGTCACCTGGTAAAATCATAACTACATTAATTGGAATAATCACAGTTGAAATCAGATAACATGCCTGACAATTTGTACATGTCTGAGCCTTTCTCTTTTACACATTACTGTTAACAGTTCATATCTCTAATTATGGTGCTAGAGTTTTGTTTTCTCAAGGTCACTAGTTCTTTTCTTTCTCCAAGGTGCAGACTTTAGTGTTTATGTTCAAGATGTCGATTTTTCTTAACCACATTTCTCTCATTTGTGTTTTGTTTTAAGTGCCAGGGCCTCGAGATTGGCTGGTCCTCCCCAAACGGTTCCAAAAACATGTCTTTCAGTCATGAGAGCTTCATCCAGAGAGAGCTCTCTGCCAGATAACACCACCTTCTTCACAGCCCTGATTACAGGAGCTGAGCCCTTTGTAAACTGGCTCAGCCATCGTTCGGTTTCCACCAGAGAATTTCCTTCACCGACAGTCAACACACCATCAACTAATCCAATCTGCTGTCCAAAGTCTGGATCAACTTTCTTCGCACCAGCGAGCAATTTTAAGGCATTCTGGCTGCCAACGATTCTGACCAGCCTCATAGCTCCACCCCATCCAGGCACCAAGCCCATGTGTTTATGGACAAACTGGATCACAGCATCAGATGTCATCAGCCTGATGGCAGAAGCATAGGTTTGCAAATCAATATAACATATATGGTAAGGTACTGCATCTGAAATTCACACTGAAATCATTTTACCTGAAGTCACAGGCAGTAGCAAGTTCTGCACCTCCACCTAGCGCTTTTCCTTCAACCAGAGCCACAGAGATAAGGGGCAACCTATACTAAGAGATATATGTAAGCTTAGATATATTACTTGTAAGCTTAGATATATTACAATGTATAGTAAAAGAAAAGTCACAAGTCAACCTGAGGAGTCGTGTAAGTGTGTTCTGCATGAACATACACATCTTCATGCCATCCTGTAAAAATAAAAAATAAAAATCAGCCCCCATAACAAGTTAGATTTAACAAATATTCCATTTTTCAAATCAAACAATTTAAAACCATATGACTAATTCGATCTACCATGATATACTGAAAACAATTGTATTGATTAGTACGGACCTGTGGGTTTGATATTGCTCTGACTGCATTCAGATCGGACCCAGAGCAGAATGTTCCAGCAGCACCTTGCACGATGAGACCTTTTCCTTCTGTCCAGCTCTCTAGCTCGCACACGCGTTCTTCCAGGTCAATCATCATGCTGCCTGGTAAACAGATAGCATGTCTAAAAACATTAAATAATCTCACAGAGAAGGAAACTGAAATCATACCACATTATTCACCTGAGAAGGCATTCATTCGTGATGGATTATTGACCGTCATCACTGCAATGCCCGACTCTTGTTTCTGAAGATCTATGGATCCTCCCAGAAACAACCGCAGCTTCAACCGAATCTCCTCCTCATGGGAGTCATTGGCTTTACAGCAAAATGTCTGCTTGTGCTTAAAAAAACATCCCAAAGCACGTTGAGTGTTCTGGAGTAAAGAACGGCCAACACTGCACAAAGCCATTTTACTTTCTCTGCCGAAGAGACAGAAAATGAAGTCACTTACACAATTTCACTGAAGAATATAACACTCTACTAATTCAAGCTACAATGCGTGCCTGCTAGTGCAAGAGGAGGAGCTTTCTAAATTGACATGCAAAATGATTTATAAGTAAATAGAGATGTCTCCTTGTTCTAAATACCTGGTTAGCGGTGATTCACATCATTTGTTTATTTATCTTGCTTACAGAGACTGATCTGTCACAGGGACTGTAGTTTTTCCTCTGTGCAGATGTTTCACTGACAGCCACACATTACTGAAAGTGTTCTGACTTTAAATTCACCGTCACCAGCTTTAATTAACAAGAAAATAACTATAATAACAGGCACTTTGGGGGCATGAATTGTTCTTAAGGACTTCCGTAAAGAACACATAGAGCAGGGTTTCTCCACTCCAGTCCTCGGCACCCAAAGATCTTTGACATTTTCAAGCTTTCCCTGATCCCAATTTATAGTACTCAACTCATGAAATGCTTAATAATGAGCTGATAAAAGAGGACAGTGTGTTGGGAATAAAGAACCCCTAAATCATTGAGTTGCCTGGACTGCAGTTGAGAATTTCTGATCTAGAGAACTTTTGCTTTAATAAACTGTTGTACATCCTATACAATGAACCGTTGTAAGATAAACTCTGATATAAAGAGAATTTGCCCAATTTACAGTGCAGGTAAGGTGCAAGGTCGAGTTGTGTGGCAAGTTACACCTAATGATAAGAACAAAATAAATACACTAAGTAACCTCTCTGATCATTTGATCACTGCGCGTTATAAAATGACAATTAAACTGTCAATATTAGAAAAATGGGACCTAAAATTATTTCAACAACTGTTCGCTAAAAGAGATTGATACGTTTACTGTTGGTTCACAAACCTGCAGCTGGACTCCAGTTAAGGTGTCACTTCTAAAGCAGTTCGCCGGGAACTTGAGTGCCGAATTGTAGTTCCTTCAACTCAGACTTAAATTACGTCCTTGGTCATGGTAATTATAATTTTTTTTTTTTTACAGTAACTTCGACTTTCATATGATATAATTTGTAATGTGTTTTTTTAAATGCGTGGCATTAAATATTATCCAGACTAAATGAACAAAGCACTTACACTACTCACTCTGATGTGCTGCTGGGGAAGATGGATTCTCCAGTTTTGGAGTATTTTTCAATAGCTACGTTGTAACAAGAGATACTTCAAAGTAAGCAGTTTTTTAGAACGTTCTTTCACTCTGCATAGAAGGACCTCAGCAAATGCAGGTCGTTTCTGGTTGCATTTCCACCACCAGTTCTGGACTGACTTTCTGAGGTTACCGTTCTGACCTGATGGTCCAGAACACAGATCAAACAGGTCACTTTAGGTGGCAGTACAGTGACTATTTAATGTTGCCTTTATTTTGCATTATTCTGCATAGGAAATGACTATAGTTCAGGATCAGGAGTGAGAGGAAATGGGAAGTAACATGTGGGGAGAACTTTTTTTCCAGTCTGCTACCTAAAGCTCACTTACAGCAGGCCACAGAAGTCAAGAAGTGTTGGTGAATTTCTAGTTGTTTACTGGTATTACTGGTATGCTGAAATAACCATATTTGTGAAATATATTCACGATGTAAAGGGTACATCAGCAAAGGCCATGTTTACTCTGTCTATTTATTGGAGCCCTGGAGATTTTTATTCCAGAACTTTCCTCCATCAGCACACATTAGGTCCAAGTTAACATTATTTATAGGTCTGCTTGTTTTTGATTTATTGGTATAATTAAACCAATTAAATTCAATTGACCAGTCAAAGCAGCTAACAACTAAGATGACAATAATAAATAGTGGGTGTCTCAAAAGTCTCCATACATAGTGGAAATTAACACCTTTTTTTGCAAAATGTCATCATAATTGTTCATGCTTAATTTATATATAAATATATAGCTCTGGAAAAAATACAGAGACCACTGAAAAATTATCCGTTTCTCTGGTTTTACTATTTATAGGTATGTGTTTTGGTGAAATGAACATTTTAGTGTTATTCTATAAAGTACTGACAACATTGTTCCCATAAAAAAATGATGTAATTTAGAGCATTTATTTGTAGAAAACTGGTCAAAATAACAAAAAAGATGTAGTGTTGTCAGACCTCGAATAATGCAAAGAAAATACGTTCATATTCATTTATAAACAACACAATACTAATGTTTTAACTTACAAAGAGTTCAGAATACAGTATTTGGTGGAATAACCCTGATTTTCAATCACACATTTCACGAGTTTTTGCATGCTCTCCACCAGTATTTCACATTATTGTTGGTGTCTTTCTGCCACTCCTGGCACAAAAATTCAACAACTCAGCTTTGTTTGATAGCTTGTGACCATCAATCTTCCTCTTGATCACATTCCAGAGATTTTCAATGAGGTTCTTGAAAGATTCTTGGAAGATCTGGAGATTGGGCTGGCCATGACAGGGTCTTGAGCTGGTGGTCCTCCATCCACACCTTGATTGACCTGGCTGTGTGGCATGGAGCATTGTCCAGCTGAAATAACTAATCCACAGAGCTGGGGAACATTGTCAGAGCAGAAGGAAGCAAGTTTTCTTCCAGGACAACCTTGTATGTGGCTTGATTCATGCATCCTTCACAAAGACAAATCTACCCGATTCCAGCCTTGCTGAAGGACCCCTAGATCATCACCAATCCTCCACAAAATGTCACAGTGGGTGTGAGACACTGTAGCTTGTAGCTCTCTCCAGCTCTCTGTCTAACCATTAGAAGACCAGGTGTTGGGCAAAACTGAAAATTGGACTCATCAGAGAAGAGGACCTTACTCCAGTCCTCAACGGTCCAATCCTTATGGTCTTTTTCAAACCTTAGCCTGGCTGTTCTTTGCTTCTCATTGATGAAGGGCTTTTTTCTAGCTTTGCACAACTTCAGCCCTGTATCTAGGAGTCTGTTTCGAACCGTCCTCATCATGGACTTCACCCCAGCTGTCGGTTGACATTCTTTATGTAGGTCACTTGATGTCATCCAACGGTTGTTGAGTGACATTCGAATGACTTGGTGGTCATCCAAGTCAGTGGAGAGTTGTTTTTTGCCCTCTGCCAGTCTGTAGCTTTGTTGTCCCCGTTGTTTGCTTCTTGCATCTTCTTGCAATCTTTGAAATTGTAAGGATGGAAGTAACTGGATGACCACAGCATTGTATGGATGACCACAGCATTGTTTGTTATACTTTTCCTCATTAAATAAGATTTGGTTCAGATGATCACCTAATCAGTAACTCATTCAGTAGAATGAGGTGTGCCTGTGTTGGAATTCAACAGACACTGAAATGGACTGGCTCCCATACAGTGGTGTCAAAAAGTGTTTGCCCCCTTCCTCATTTCCTGTTCCTTTGCATGTTTGTCACACTTAAGTGTTTCGGAACATCAAACCAATTTAAACAATAGTCAAGGACAACACAAGTAAACACAAAATGCAATTTGTAAATGAAGGTGTTTATTATTAAAGGTGAAAAAAAATCCAAACCATCATGGCCCTGTGTGAAAAAGTGATTGCCCCTCTTACTATAACTGTGGTTGTCCACACCTGAGTTCAATTTCTCTAGCCACACCCAGGCCTGATTATTGCCACACCTGTTCACAATCAAGGCATCACTTAAATAGGAGCTGCTTGACACAGTAAGGTCCACCAGAAGATCCTTAAATGCTACACATCATGCCGAGACCCAAAGAAATTCAGGAACAATTGAGAAAGAAAGTAATTGAGATCTATCAGTCTGGAAAGGGTTATAAAGCCATTTCCAAAGCTTTGGGAATCCGGCGAACCTCAGTGAGAGCCATTATCCACAAATGGCGAAGACATGGAACAGTGGTGAACCTTCCCAGGAGCGGCCGGCCGCCCAAAATTACCCCAAGAGTGCAGCGACGACTCATCCAAGAGGTCACAAAAGACCCCACAACAATGTCCAAAGAACTGCAGTCCTCACTTGCCTCAGTTAAGGTCAGCGTTCATGCCTCCACCATCAGGAAAAGACTGGGCAAAAATGGCCTGCATG
>JAFFST010047300.1:92008-104059 GCA_022414735.1 Noturus placidus | reverse complement strand
TTAGGTTTAGGGGGGCAATCACTTTTTCACACAGGGCCATGATGGTTTGGATTTTTTTTCACCTTTAATAATAAACACCTTCATTTACAAATTGCATTTTGTGTTTACTTGTGTTGTCCTTGACTATTGTTTAAATTGGTTTGATGTTCCGAAACACTTAAGTGTGACAAACATGCAAAGGAACAGGAAATGAGGAAGGGGGCAAACACTTTTTCACACCACTGTACATGTAGAGATGCTGATTTAAGAAAAATTTGCAGTGGTCTCTTAAATGTTTCCAGAGCTGCGTGTGTGTGTGTGTGTGTGTGTGTGTGTGTGTGTGTGTGTGTGTGTGTGTGTGTGTTTTTTCTTTTTCTGATAGCCTTTAAGAATGCCTTTAACAAAAGTAGAACATATTGAAATCATTCTCATGGTTGGATCGGGAAGCTGTCACAATGTTGCAATGGACATTCAATTACATGCATAACACCAGATGTGTTAACACTAGTTCATCATAAGTGGGAGAGACGACATGTGTGTTTACAAAGAAATGGCAATCATGTAGAGTGTAAATATGTACAAAACTTTACAAAATCATGATTTACATCAATGTAAAATGCTTTACAGTCTCCACTCTAAGGACACTTGTTATAGAATATCTATATTTGTCCACTATGTCATATGTTATGTACAATAATTTAACAAACTTATGTGCAGGTTTTTACTGGATTACCAATATATTCATGACAGACAGAGGAAAAGAGGATATTGTTTATGTCTCCACTACAGGAAAGGAACAAAGTATTTATATCTCCATTGGGATAGGATTTCGGGCACCAAAACAGTGTCACACCTGCTATTTTTGTTAGAGGGGACCACATTACTGCCCAGGGTCAGGTGTCTCTTTGCTTGTGCTTGGAACTCATGCTCTCTTCACCATTAATCTCCAGACATACTGACGATATACTAAAGTTGTCTCCTGGATGCTAAATACAGGTTCCATTTGGAGTAATATGTGACAACATGGGTCTATCAGCCATCACACTCATACTATAATGCCAACAAAACAGGATTTTGTGGAGTTAAATATTTCATCCATCCAGTGAGAGCTGTCTCATTCAGGCTCCATATACATAAATGTAATATAATATACAACCACCAATCAGGAAAAGAAAGTTGAGATGTTGTATTGGATTTGTGTTGACTTAAAAAGGGTCATTTCATTTTAAATAATTACTAGGACATAGAGGTTATAAAGGTTATACTTTAATGATATGTTTCACATCAGGTAAGTAGACAGAGTGAGTTTACAATACATGTCTTATTCATACAAGTCAATCATTTTGATGAGAGTCAATTAAAGTATAACAAATGATTTCTTTGAAATAATCAGCAATAGGGCTTTTAAACATGGTCAGAAATTGGAGGCACCTAAACGCATAGGGGGAAATATCATGGCAGTTACAGAGAAATCCTTTTGTTGGATTCTTAACACAGCCTTTGGTATGGATCAAGAACATGGCTGTATGGAGAGAAAAATATACATAGATACACTATATATCCAAAGGTTTGTGGACACCTGACCATCACGCCCATATGAGTTTGTTGAACGTCCCATTCCAGATTAAGTCCCCCTTTGCTCTTATAATAATCTGCACTCTTCTATGAAGCCTTTCCACTAGATTTTGGAGTATGGCTGGGGATTTACCCATTTAGTCACAACAGCATTATGTCAGGCACTGATGTAGGGTGAGGAGGCCTTCCAAATTATTCCAAAGGTGTTCAGTGGGGTTGAGTTCAGGGCTCTGTGTAAACCGCTCAAGCTCTTTCACACCAACCATGCCAAATCATGTCTTCATGGACCTCGCTTTGTGCACAGGGGTATTGTCATGCTGGGACACTGGGCCGTTTAATTCCAGTGAAGGGAAATTGTAATTTTACAGCATACAAAGACATTCTATACAATTGTGTTTTTCCAACTTTGTGGCAATAGTTTGTGGAAGAACCACATATGGGTGTGATTGTCAGGTGTACACATACTTCTGACAATATAGTATAGGCTTCATATGTTGGTAATACAGAACATGATTAATACAATGCAACAGTAAGTGAAGCAGTATTGTGAAAACCTTGTTGGATTAACAGTCATTATTGGTATATACAAAGGTAATCAGGAAGAGATGAGGAAGCATTCAGCTTTGAAGACATTGTTCTCAATATGTGCGTGACTCTGATTAGTCACATTTTGTTTATGTTCTTACATGATCACTGTCTCTGTGTGAAATGCAGAGTAGGTGAACGTTTTCTGTGAGCTGGAGACGGTGGGGTGTATTGTTGGTGAGGGAGATGGCGAGGATATAGATGAGGTGGAAGAAGAGCGATTAGCCCAGCGTGAGGGTAGACGTCTTTTAGCAGGACAAGCTGGTCGAGAGAAACTCTTCTTGAAGTTTACTGTTGATTCTTTGTTCTGTTGTAGAGACAAACATTTTAAAAGGTCGCTTTGTTTTCACTAAGTATTTAAAGCTTAAAATGGTAAGCAATCTCAAATCTCAAGGTTTTTATCAACCTCCAGTAGACTGATGTTCAAGCATTCCTGACTTTCACAGAAAATGAACCGATTACGAAGATATAACCAGGCTTGTTGTGAATGCTTTCCATTTGGTGCCAAGATAAGACAAACAAATTTAATCCTAGTCCTATTGCCTGATGTGCGCTTTATAATGGTTGATTTTCCAATAGTTTGTAAAGTAATCTTTAACAGACATCTGTGCAGGGAGCTCTGCTGGCCATATGTAGATAGTTTAGTAATTGCACCACAAGTCTTTCCTTCTGTCTAAAGGAAGTTTCCAACTGGGCCAAAGATGAAAGGTTTGGATTTAAAACTTGGCACTAGAACCGAATGTTGTGCTACTAGTCTTTAAATTTTAGAGGCTTAAAAATGCCTCATCTTTGTAACAAAGTGATGTGTACTCATTTTCTGCACAGACCAGAAATGAATTGTGGTGTGCTTAGCATTGTGCAATCTGGAAATATTTTCTAATGGAACTTAGCATCAGGAATTTTAATTGTGTTCTTTTAAAGGTTTTGGGGAGACAGAGTATTCTTTTTTCTGGTACCTTCTAAATTTTTCCAGATGTATAAAACAACCCTTTTAGCAGCATTAAAAATAAACAATAATACCAAAAGACCATAAGATACATTCTCTTTACTTTGTTTCCAGAAAAATACAAAGACTTGATGACCAAATAGCAAGTCTGACTAAGCAGCAATGGATTTCCACAGCAACTCTGGTTGAAACAGACGAGTGACAATTTAAAGGAAAAACCTTAGGCCATTTTATGCTTTTGGTCATTTTGCTGGTGTGGTGTGGAGCCACTTTTTTCCACTGAGAGAAGAGTCACTGCCAACCAATATAAAGTTATTCTGACTGATCACCTTTATCCTACTGGATGACAATCAGGATAGAATTAGGACATTTCTATCCAAGATGACAATGTCCCTGTCCACAAGGCATGAGGGCTCACTGCAAATGCTATAACCTAAACCATGGGTGTCCAATCTAATCCAGAATGGGCCAGTGTGGGTGCAGGTTTTCATTCCAACCAAGCAGAAGACAGGCTCGAGTCTATTGAAAGCCAAGATCAACTGATTAAACAGGTAGAATCAGGTGTGGCTCCTGCTTGGTTGGAATGAAAACCTGCACCCACACCAGCCCATTCTGGATAAGATTGGACACCCCTGGCCTAAAGACTCACCAGATTTCAACCCAATTAGACGCCTACAGGAGATTTTGGATTAATGTGTTAGATCTCCAGCACCATCATCAAAACACCAACTGGGAAAATCTCTTTTGGATGAATAGTGTTCATTCCTCCAGTACAGTTCCAGAGGCTTGTTGAATATATGCCAAGGTACATTAAAGCTGTTCTGATGGATACTGATGGCCTAAGACATTTCTGTTGTATTTTCCTATAATTTGTCACTCATGTGTACCTCTTTCATCAAATTATCTACTTGCAAATGGATGTTCTTTTTTATAAGCAGTGATTCCAGCGTGTCTTTTAACAGTGTTTGACATGTTTATTGTACTTAAGTTCGCGTACTGACCTTCACTGTTACATTTGCTTCTTTGTGAGCTACAGCTTGGTAGTGAGGTGTGTTTGTGACTCTTTCACTGGATCTAGACTGATGCTGGATGTCCAGCAAATTCAAGAGCTCTGTAAGGTCCTCCTCCCTCCCTGGATTAGATTGCAATTGCTTGTCTTGCTGGGAATGTCCCAGGTTTTCATAACTCTTCAAAATCCTTTCTATTGCCCCATAGTTGGACCGAGACTCCAGTGGTCGAGGGTAGGCAGCCAGAGTCGAAGGTTTCCAAGGATTTTCATATAAAACTCTGGACCTTGTGTTAGGCATGTCCTGTTTTGTACGTTCAGGCTTTTTAGGCTTTGTTTCAGCAGGATGCCGAGCTGAAGTGACAGTCTTTACTTTACTGAACTTCTCAGTCGGATGTTTTAGCTGTGAGGGACTCAAATCTAAATCTGATTTAATTGTTCTCAAGCTTTTATCAAACTGAGTGATGGAAGGCTCTCTGTCTTCTGTATGCGACAACAGGCGTGTACATTCTGAGTCCTCATGTTTCATTGCTAGATACTGTGATAGACCAGAAGTTACCTTCTTCACTGTTATATCCTGTTGTAGAGCTGAAGGGCCAGAAGTGGAATCCTTTGTTTGGTTCTTTAACTGTGGTGATACCTGAGGAGCAGTCTGTTCATACTTGCTTATGGGATACTGTGTTGTAAGATCTGGTGCTACGTTTGTCAGATTGTCCTCAGTGGTATTATCAAATGTATAGTGCACATCTGTGGAGCTACTGTCCCCATCAAACTGAAAACCCATGCCTGCCTGAAAGAGGATGCGGTTGAACTCAGCTGTTTTCCGTTCTAGCATCTCATTTCTCCGTGGAACGTTAGTGTTAATGGAAGGTGAGGTTATGTCTGGAGGCGTTAGGAAGTCAGCAGCCACACCCTTGTGTGTCAAGTCCATGAGATGAAGCTCTTCCTTCAAGTTTTGTTTACTGTCTGCATCTATCTGATTCCGACTGCACTTATCCTCTGCAGATATTATATTAACTTCTGAGAGACATTTTTGGATAGGCACATATGTGGATGACTTGCTGCTGCCAAACCTGCTTCCATCACAGGACCAACGGCTCTGGCAGCAGCTTATATTGCACTTTGAATCACGAGGCACTGGGCCAGGCACAATCCCAGAGTCTGTCAGAAACTTTCCCTCGTTCTCTTGCAGCATTGCCTCGAATCTTCGCACAATAGACGGGCTGTTGCACTTTCTGTGAGGACAAGGATTTCTACATGTTTTGCGCATCAGTGGCTCTGGGGCACTGGATGGTATATCTGTAGCCGAAGGGCTGTTAATGTACCAAGATGTGCTCCTGAATGGAATAGGAGGGACATCTCTTCTCTTCACAGGTAGTTCAGTGTCACTTTCCATCTTGGTTGAATTCTTTTTAACATCGTCCCAGATAATCTTTTTCTGCTTGTCCAGGGCAAGTAGATCTTTGCACCACAAATTCATGTTAAAATCGCTGTCGCTTGGTTCCAACATATCTTTCTCACCCATCACAACATTTCCTGGAAAGAATGACTCAGCCTGGCTTCTGTGATAATAAACAAAGAAAACACAGACCATTAACCCATTAAGCATGTTTCTCATTACTGGTGTTTATAATTACTGGTGATAATGATTAGGATAATTAGCAATTACCTCTTGACATCAGACTTGCTTCTGATCTCATCCTGGTAGCTGCACAGCTCTTCACTAACCCTAGCTATTTCTTTAAGAGCCTAGAAAATAAAATATATTTAACTGGGTGAGAAGGCACAACAAAAATCAGCAAATTTCTTTTATAATTTCTGCCAAATAATCTAATTATACTATTTTTTCAATTCAAGAAAACTCACAGCATTAAGAGCCATTGTGTTCTTTTTATCAGACGCACAGTTGATATTCATATTCTGAAACCCTCGGTAGGGGTTGAGCAGATCCTTTTGCCCACCGGAGATGGGCTTGCTCACAAGGCACCCATGAAGAATATCTTCAAGGTCTGCAGTGTTAATGGCCTCAAGTTCATTATGCTCATACTTCCCGGAGCTGCTTTGCTTTGATCGCTCATTCTGAATACCATAGTGCTGGCCACTGGGTTCATTGCTGTTATGACTGGAGTCAGTACTGCTATGCCTGTGCTGGTTGAGAGGCTCGGAGTAACTGCTGCTGTGGGCCTCTGAGGAGTCAGTCAGAGTGCTGGATACAGTGCTGCCAGAATGTGTACTGAGCCTTATGGCAGTCGTTTGTACACTGCTATTTGGTCCAAAAGCACCTTTCTGTCGATGAGACTTCACTTCATTGTACAACTGAAATGACATGCAATAAATTCAATGAAGCTTTAGCAATACCTCAGGCTTGCCACTTCCATAAACAATATTGAATTACTGTTTTACTATTCATTTGTTCCTTAGTTGGCTTTACTTTTTCATTTGGGAGGCCAAAAGGCTCACGTGTTTTTATTCAAAGCAGATTGTTCTGCTGGTTTAGCTCCCAACCCAGTTCTTTTGTTTCATTAAAATGAATGATCTCTTCTTCAAAGTGTATTAAATTTAAATGCATTATTCTGGATCCCCCCTGTTGTTTCCCCTCATTATTATTACCAACCACTAAAAGCTCCTGATTGTAGCAGAGTTGTTTACTAAGTATGAGAAATAACAGGATAAAAATAAGTTGCTAATTACACAACAGCAGACTGGTAATATCTAAAGTTTCTCATGTTTTATGTATCTAAAGATTGTTCGCTAACATAAAATTCAGCCTATAATGGCATGTTCTCTCTAACACTTTTGCATTGTGGTATTTAATGGAACATGTGATTAAGTTTTTAGAGATCAAAGTCATTTGACAAAAGCACTAATGCACAAAATTCTTTATAATACGTAACGACTTTCACTCCAAGCATCCTGTTTTAACATCTGTAATAAGGTCTGTAATTAGCAATCTAGGAATGTGTTCAAAATCAATAGAAGCACAGCAGTTTGTTCTATTTTGAAAGACCTTTGGGATGTGGCAGCTTGATTCCTGGGCTTGGTTTCCATCTGCAGACTCACCTCCTCAATCTTGTGTTGCATGTCCCTGAGCTGACTCTCCCACTCCTTCCTCTCCAAGTCAAAGCGCTCCAAAAGCTCGGATTTCTCCCTCACCCAGTCCCTCTCGCTGTGCTCCAGCCTGCAACGCAGGTCCATTGCTGCAGTATGGGTGTCTGCCAGCAGCCTCCGCTCTTCCTCTCTTTCCCTCCTTATTGTGTCTCCAGTCTTACTATTCACTGTTCCTTTGGCCTCCAGCTGGAGAGAGAGAAAGAGGGTCAACACATTTGATGAGTGCCACAGGACAAAGATGGCGTGCAGATGATATTTACAAGCACAGTTTGAAGGGAAAGTGGAAGTAGAGGAGTTAGGAGGACAGGAAGTTAATGGGTGGGTGGCTGGCATTCCCACTAGATATATTACTGTAAAATCTGTCCTCACTCTCATCCCATAGTTATCTTTCCTTAACCTTTTCAATACACAAGGTTGTAGGTGCTGAAACATTCCATATGCCATGACAGGTCCACCAGGCCATGATGGCATCCATGACACTTTAGTACTGACACATGTACTTCCACCTCATAACCTGTTAAAAGTGATGTGTTAAAATTTGTGGCATTTTTCCCATTGAATACAGCAATTAAAGAAAAGTACTGTTATTGATGTCTGTTATTGATTTCCCAGGATCTGTTAGGTACCTTAGCACATGATCTAGATTGGATGTTAGGCAGTTTAATTTACTTTAGATGAAAGAGCTGGATTATGACTTTACTACCTTAGTGTGCTTTTCTTTTTGCTTTATCATTTATCATAAATGGACACAATCCATATGTGTTTTTTTTTTTTTTTTTTTTTACTTTCAAGACCCGGGGAAAATAAGTAACCAACATATCAAAAAGTCCTTTCCTTTTCAGTACAACACTGCTGTTAATACCAGGAAACATTCCACATGCTATGAAGAAGGACAAGCTTAAATTTACACCCAATTCTCTGTCCTTGAGCTAGCAACGGAAATAAATGGGGGCACAGCACCAGGGTGACATGGAAGTATTGTGTTCTGTCCTTGAATGTATTTTAGGTCCCTCATAAACATTTCTATGATTTGTTAGAAAGCATCAGTTAAGTCAAAAAAGACTTGTATAATAACTTTATTAGGGCAACAGTTTCACCTTTACTGTCATAATTATAATATGTACACCATTCAGTGAAAAAATGCTCATTGCAGTCATACGTGGTTCTTGAGAAAAGGGGGGAAATGTGTGTTCAATTTGAATTAAACAGCCATAAGGTAACTGTTAAGAAAGAGATAATACTTTTCAGAGATTAGAATATACTTTTGGGTCAATCGTTCTGTACACACAAAGGTTTTTTCTACAGCTTCTCATTATAAATTTGGTGGGGGGTTGAAGCTACATAACACATGCATCAATGGATCAATGGAAACTCCACCCAGCTTAGCTAAACTGTTACAAATGAATATTTATTGAATTCTACAATAATACTGACACAGCATAATGCCTGAAACATCCATCCATCCATCCATCTTCAACCGCTTACTCCTTTTCAGGGTCACGGGGAACCTGGAGCCTATCCCAGGAGGCATCGGGCACAAGGCGGGGTACACCCTGGACAGGGTGCCAGTCCATCGCAGGGCACAATCACATACACACTCACATTCATACACTACGGACACTTTAGACACGCCAATCAGCCTACCATGCATGTCTTTGGACTGGGGGAGGAAACCGGAGTACCCAGAGGAAACCCCCGACACACGGGGAGAACATGCAAACTCCGCACACACATGGCCCTGGCCGGACTCGAACCCTGGACCCTGGAGGTGTGAGGCGAACGTGCTAACCATGCCTGAAACAATAGACTGTAAAAACCAATAAAATTCCAACACCTAAAATGTTCTTTTCACAAATTGGCAGTTTTGACTTCAAAGTCAAAACAATAGAGCATGTCACATTTAAGGTATTAAGTTATTGAACTAAAACAGATTGAATTCTTTCAAATATTTGCAATGTCACGGTGATATAGGGCTGTACCTCCGTAGTATTATATATCTAAGCGTGAGACTGTAGCCATGGCAGATGTTTAGAGGGCATGGTACTTTGATGTGCTTTATATATCCGTTTGACCTGTTCTTAAAATGGAAACCCTTCTGTCTCTCCAAAACACTTCTTTCACCTAGAACTCCTGAAAGTTACACAATACTTGTGTCTTGAAAAACTGGTGATTGTCAAAGTTTAGTTTT
This sequence comes from Noturus placidus, assembly GCA_022414735.1. Lineage (NCBI taxonomy): Eukaryota > Metazoa > Chordata > Actinopteri > Siluriformes > Ictaluridae > Noturus > Noturus placidus. The sequence goes on along the minus strand of JAFFST010047300.1, from coordinate 94,672 downwards.
TTGAAGTTTTTTTTTTAAACATATTGGTGTAAGGACTTTCCTAAGCATCATTAAACAAATGGCTTTTAATAAACTGTCATTTGACTTTGCAGCCTTTTAATAGTTCATTCTACTTGACAAAAATAACACTGCAGTTCATCAGATAAATAAATATATTTTCTAAACAAATTTTTCATATAGACCCTTTTATGTCTTGCAGTTTCCCAGTAAGTTGCCATGTTGCCGTGGTGGATCATGGTGGATCATGGTGCAATTTCCATGGTGGATCACGAGTTCAGCGATCCACCATGTGCCCAAAAACACAAACAATGCCTAAAATAGGACAGCATTTCATAACAACAAAACTAGATTCAAACATTGCCTGTATGAACAACACACCACTGGATCAGTTTAAAATATGGACATAGATGTTAGCTGCGTACATTCCATTAGGTGGTTTTGTTCTAAGTATTTACAAACCAAGGGCATGTGAAACGGTGCACTGGTAATTTTCTACCATGTAATCAGCCTCAAAGGAAACAGTTGGCTGCTTCAAAGTTCAGTTTAAAATATGATTATTGCTGTGGCTGTGTGACTGAAGCTCTGTCTTTGGGAAAGAGTGTCACAGAGGCAGTCTTCTATAAATAGGCAGCTAGACCAATGCTTTAGCATCTCACATTCCTAAGGGTTGGGCTGTAGGGACACAGAGAGTTCACCACCTCCATTTTAAAAATATGCAGGGAAATATACTGGCAAAAACATAACCATGAATGCCTGGTAAACCTGGGGCTCCTCAGTGGCCGCAGTCTATGCTGTGGTAGGATATGGGAAATGGTGAAAACAGTGTTTATACTTTCATTTCATTTGACTCCTCCCTGAAATCTATCCTCAATGCCAGCTAATATTTTAGTTTGGTATGTGCAACCAAATTGCTGTTTTTCACATTTTTTAGGGTAGGCAAGTACAGCAGTGGTATTGTAAGTGAAATGTTAAACACTGATAAATAAGGCACAGCTTAATTTCTTTTACTTAGCTTTATTTACGTAAAAGCCCCAGGAACCTTAAAATGTGAACAGATGTAATTAGGTTAATGTCCATCTGGTGGGAAACTACATGGAAAAATTATTAATAAATTTTGACATTTGAAGGACTGCATGCACTTTGACATTCTTCCATTTTTATGTAAAAGTTTACATCAAGTAACAAATATAGCACTCTTGTGATACCTTTTGGGTCCATACATAGGAATACCAAAGTACCTAATTTTATTTATTTATTTATTTATTTATTTTTGAGTTTTGGACAGAGCTATGGAATTTCAGACCATACAATTCTTAGTTGTGAGGTCTCAGCTTATTAAGGTGGTTTTTGAAAATGTTTAATCATATTTCCTTTTTCCCTTCATTCGCACTTTTCTGGATGATGCATTTATGACTCAAGTTTGATATGACACCAACATTTAGTATATATTATTCCCAAAATGATAAAGCTAAGTTTTTAAAGAATATTGGCTGCAAGTTTGGGAAACTGTTTCAAATCAAGATCCAACCTCCATATGACAACCCAGACTAATATGTATCTTATACAGTATGCCAGGACATCCTAACTGAGGTGCATCCACCCCTCCAGAATTCCACAGCACTACTCCTCTCCATCTCCTCTGCCCTGAAGAGTACAGTGCACTACTGTATTAGGACAGCATAGCAATGACTCACTCTAGGCATAATGCGTAAACCACCAGAGGGGATTATAACTGCACTGACTCGAGATGATACATACACTAGACAGTCTGGACTGTGTCTTTATAAGGGTGTCAGAAACAAAAGGGAGAGTTCAGTGAGAAAGGGACCAGTCACTAAGGGATGATATTTTACATAAAATATAATAGACAAAGAGACAGTGTAATCATTTTAAAATGCACCACTGCCTTCATCACTCATTTTGTAAAAACCCAGCTAAGAAACAAATGGCTTTTCCAATTGTGGGCGCATACATATAAATTTCTTGCATTCAAAAAGTAATTTTGTTTGCTTCTTATGAGTGCATTTGGCCCAGTAGACAATAAGCTAAGCACTCACCTAAGCAATTTAGATGTTTTTTGAGTCTGTGATGAATTGTCAAATTAAAAATTAAAAATAAATAAAAAATAAAATTGTTCCTTAAGTGTGTGCCATATAATGACCCCAGGCTGTGCAATCCCCTAAGACTTCCCAGTGTTCACTCTACCAGGATTTTAAATGTAATTGTGCATAAATCACAGGGTATTTTGAAATCTACTGTTGACAAACTGGTGGTTCTTGGCTGAGTTTAGTAGAGGCCAAATGCCTGTGTGAGGCTTTTAACGTGCAGGCGACTACAGCCACCTGCAATCAGACATTCTGACTTCTCAGCCATGAAGGAAACTCATTACAGGCCTCCATTAAACCACAAACTCCTGGAGCTGCACGTACCTGTGCAATTCTGCATTTCAGCTCTGCCTTTTCCAGCTCCCATGTGCACTGGTCCTTGGTGTACAGCAGCTGGAGTTCGCCGCGTTTACTCTCTTCCCTTTTCACTTCAGACTGCACCTCCTCCAACAACGTCTTCAGATCCAACAATATCCGTCTGTTCTCCCCGCCCTGCAAAAAAAAAAAAAAAAAAAAAAAAAAAAAAACCCAAAAAAACAAAAAAAAAAAAAAACAAAGT
>JAFFST010047300.1:69931-90971 GCA_022414735.1 Noturus placidus | reverse complement strand
AACACACGACGCCTCTATTCACTGCTCCGGATCTGAGTGGCGCAGCAGGATTAAGTCTAGTCCTCATAATCACATCAAAAACAAAGTGTCTTACCTTGACGTCTTCTGCACTCGTTTAAAAGTTTGAAATCGCTGTTGAATGATTATAACAGCTGCATCTGTGGAAAGCCTATTTTCCGCTGTGAATAGTTGCGAGTTTGTGCGCATCTCTTTCCCACGTAGCTGGTAATAACGGCCCATGTGACACCAGTTTCCAGAGGGAGTCTCGAAGCACACACTCCTCCTTCATACAACACATGGCCATTCTCAGTTACTATAAAGTCAACCATCCCCCCACACCCCCGAAACGTTTACATAATATATGTAGTCACTTCCAGAATTATTTTCACCCTTCATGAAAATTAGCAACAGTGGAAAAGGTTGATATTATAGTCTTAATATATGGCACCATTTTATTTAAAGTATCTTTTCCCCAAAACATATTTTATTCTTAAATAATGCCTTTTTCTGGAAAATAAAAAAACTGCAAAGAACCCACACAGTTCATACTTGGTAAAGCTTCGCCTTATGGGCGGCTGTGGCTCAGGTGGTAGAGTGGGTTGTCCACGAATGGTAGGGTTGGCGGTTCCATGCTTGACCCACATGACTCCACATGCCGAAGACACTGAACCCCAAGTTGCTCCACATGACAATAACATAAGTGCAGAACACTTAACTTAATTAATCCTCTTCTTCCTGTGTGAGACATAAGGCTGCTACTATCTCTCTCCATCTAGGACTGAGCTGTGAATAACTTGAGAGCCCCATTTCTTCCAGCTCGGTCACCACTGTCTGTCGCCATGTTGTTCTTGGCCTGCCTCGCTTGTGCTTGCCAGGTGGTGTCCAATGCACAGTCACTTCCAAATGGTCTGCTAAAAGCTCCTCTTGCTTTATTTATTCGGGCCTTGATGTCTTTCTGGGCTCCGTTATCAATGCTAATGACTCTGAAAAGATACCTGAAACCATTTACATCCTTGTTTGGCTCTCCCTCAATGGTAATTGGGTCAGAGACAGGAGTCTGTCATGGCTTGTGTCTTCTACTTGTTTATGTAAGCTGGTTTGTTTAGCATATCTGCTCAGTCTATCTAACTTTTCCTGAATGTGCATGTGTGGCTAATATAACTCATCAGCAGCATAGTCAAGGCCTTCCAAATTAGAGAAGAGAGTCCATTGAATGCCACAGGTGTGGTTGGATGTTGTTAGAAGCATTACCCAGCCAATGGTGATCAGGAATAGAACAGGTGAGAGAATACAGCCCTGCCATACGTGCAGAACACTTTAAAGTTCCTTTATACTCTTAGTTTTCACATGTGAACTGTCCTTTTTATTTAAGCTCACAAGTTCTCAATAGGATGTGATTTTGATGTATGTTTAGCATCTTCATTTTGATAAAATATCCTTCTACAGAATAGTGTTCATTTCCTGCCAGAGGCAACCAGACCTTGAGTTAAAATTGTCTAGAACCTCACAGCTCCTGATGCCATCAATCTCCATTAAAATTTCCTGGACCACCAACCACAAAACAGACACTGAGCATCAATAATCTGCCACCATATTTTACTGTGGGTTTGGATGCCTTTCCCTATATGCAATTCCCTTTTCTTTGCCAATCCTGTAGATGGTATGCAAGTCCAAACTGTCAGATTTTCAACTTATCTGACCAGAACTCACATTTGTAATTGTTGTTTTGACCGCTGCAGTTTGTGGGTTTCTCTCAGGAACCATGTTTATGCTTTTTTTGTGCAACTATTCCAAGTAGTTTGTTGTTGTGAAGGTGGTTGATTTTGATTTTGAAGCTAGACAACCTCAAGCATCAACTAAACTGTGCAATTTTCTTAGTCTCTCCACCATCCTCCTCACTGTGGTCATGGATCTTTTTTTAGATTTTAGGTTTCATCTGTTGTAAACTTTGAAAAGTTTTTCTTATGACCCATAATGTACTACTGTGCAACTAGTTATGCATTTTTATCTGCTGTGTGTAGGTCAAAAAGCATTTGCATTGGTAGGTCTTTGATTATCACATGACAATGGATGACATGGATGAAATTTCATATGTAGGGCCTACAGCTTTGTATTATTCCCCCAGTGAAATAGTTCATGGGTAACAGTAGTTCCTGGAGACTTAAACAAATGTGAAGCATAATATAGAGCATTTAACAAATGTCATATTTTCAACAATCAAATTTTTACATATTCTTTAGTAGTGAAAATGCAGTGTTTTTGTTTGTTTCTGTTTTTTTTCAGGAAATACAATTATTTAATTAAAAAAATCTCCAATTGTTTGTGTAGAAAGTTCTAACTTTTGTTTGTAACCTTCATTTTATACAGTCATTTCTGCTCATGCTTTTACAGGATGCCAATATTTCTGGAGTTGACCACAATATATTGCCTTCCAGAACTAGGGATGATGTATTGTTTTGTTTTGTGTTTTTTTTAAAGCAAAATAGAATTAAGTGATATTTAAAAGGGCAAAACTATTGCCCTTTTGTTGCTGTTTTTAGGAATAGCACAAACACAGTAGTCTATATTCAAAGACTGTTATTAACCATTCTTATATATCATTCTAACTGACTGGGGCATTAAAAGTTTCTGAACCAAAATGAAAAACTTTTAATTCACCTGGGTGTTAGTGGTCAACACTGTAATTCTGTGCATCTTAATGCCCCAAAACATGATTTGCAGTCAGTATGTGATTTATTTCATAGGTAGTAGGCCTATAAAATTGATCTTCAGATCATATGGATTGCTCCCAGAACTCAAAACATTCGCTGGGCAACCAGTGATACCAGCAAACAACAATTAATAAATTTTTCATATAAATATAATAATAACCATTTGATATTTCTAAATTAATTAAATATATAAATGTCTTCAACATGTAAACAACAGTAAAAATAAAAAAAGGTTATTATTAGTCACTGTCTCGATATTAATTCATAAAACATATTTTCACTTACCACATGAAAAGATTGAAGTAAAGATGCAAAGGTGGTGTCACTGTAGGTTGAAACTGTGTTGTATTTGGCTGAGTAACTGTAGTCCATGCATAAAATGGTGGAAAACCTCCTGTACCTTGTATAAACTTAATGACATGGCCAAAATCAATTGAAAACGGCAACAAAACGAGCAAAAATAAAGAAAAGAAAAATACAATATGGCTGCAAAGAAAAAGAAGTGGAGTTTATAGAACAAAGAAAAGGGTGAAAAGAAAGACCAATTTGAATATAGTGGCATATGACAGAGATGAGAATAAAACAAGAATGAGGATGAGCAAAATGATAGGCTGAAACATCTGGACGTGGGTATGGAAAAGGAATTCAAAATGAAAAGCAAAGAGGTAAATGAAATAAGGCAAAGAGTAAATGTGAGAAATTCAGACACAAATACACATTTATCAGTCTAATGTACTTCTGAGCATCAGCTCATAAGATATGAGAAAACAGCGTATGTGATTTCTGCATAATAATAATATATTTTGGTATCTACTCATATTTGATGTATGAAGGTTGAAAGTGTGAGAAAAAAATTAAATTAAATTATAGAGTAATCGTAATTTTCAGATGAGCTATTCTGAAACAAAATTGTGTAGACTTACGGAGAGAGGCTCTTCGGTTTCATGATCTTCTGGTTTGGGAACATCTAAACGGTCAATAAAACTCTGGAGATCCTTCCTGAAGGATTTCATCTGCGCATTAATGCGGTACAGAAGCTCATGCTCACGTATTCGACTTCCATCATCATCCTCATCCATACGGCCGAACAGCTCACCATTTGTCACATAGACTCGTGCTTCGGCAATTATGGTGCTTGTATCAGCGATCAGTCTGTCAATGGTCCGGCTCAGACGTTCAGCCTCCATGCGAATATCAATCATCTGCTGCCGGTCCTTGAGACTTCGGGGGAAAAAACGACTCTCGGGAGAGTATAGAGAGCGAGTGGGAGTAAGGCATCGGATATTGCGTACTTCTTCAGAGTCGCTCTCACCGCCAATGGGGCCCTCGCGCTTGCGATGTGGTGGGAGTCGTGAAGAGTCATCATCACTTTCTCTGCGGCCTCCATCACTTTCGGCGTCGCTGTCTCGAGGGCTGGGCCGGATGCCTAGGTGTGAGGCCAGGTCGTAGCGCTGCATGTTGGACAGCAGTATGCGATTTTCGTACTGCAGCTGCATCACTTTCCCACTCAGCTCATTGATCTGAAGCCTAGCAGCTTTTAGCTCTTCCTGTAGCGCCTCAGCCTTGGACCCATCCCCCCCTGCACTACCATGACGGGAACCCTCGTGTGAGCCAGCCTTATACTTCAGCTTGTTAAGCTCTGCTGTCACCCTTTTGTTCTGTTCTTCCATGTCGGCCAGGTTGCGGCGTAGCAGCTCAGCCTCATCCTCCACAAGTTGCAGTTGCTGCCGCATCTCAGAAAACACCTTGCTTTGTTCACGTGTTGAGGGGTCTGCTGTGCCCCCTGCCAGCTCCTCTCCTCGCAGGTCATCAAGCTCTGCCTTCAGACCACGGTTCTCCACTTCCAATTCCACTATCTTGCGGCCCAAGATGTTGGCCTCCTCCTCTACCAGGCGGAGACGCAGCTTCAGCTCAGACTCACGCGTGGTAGGGGGACCACCAGCCTCACCCTTAGGGAGGGGACTGTCAACATCACCATAGAAGGAACGGTACTTTTGTAGTTCCTGCTCCAGCCGGTCCTTCTCTTTGTCAATCTTTGCCATCTTCTTCCTCATCAGTACAGCTTCTTCTTTAATGAGGGCCAACTGGCATTTTAGGTCATCATTTTCCTCCTATAAAGATTTTGAAATGAACAAATTCTGTCACTTGACAATATTTTGGGGAATAATGTAAATTATTAACTGGTTGGCGAGTCAAATACATCCAGAGGCAGAACGATCTGAGCAACTTCATAAAGCCACATTGCACACTTATTGGAGCTTACCTCCTCCTGGATAAGGTTATATTTAACATCTGGTTATTATCTTCAACAGCTAAATTTTCATTTTATTTGTATTATCCCAGTAATATACACTATATAGCCAAACATTTGTGGACACCTAACCATCACACCCATATGCAACTATTCCCCAGACTGTTGCGACAAAGTTTGAAGCTCATGATTGTATAGGGTGTCTTAGTATGCAGTAACATAATTTCCTTTCAATAGAACTAAGAGACCCAAACATTTTCGAACATGACAATGCCCCTGTACACAAAACGAGGTTGACATGGTTTGTAACCTGCAGAGAGCCCTGACCTCAACTCCACTGAACACGTTTGGAATGAATTAGAATGCCGATTGGGCACCAGACCTCCTCACCCAACATCGGTGCCTGATGTCACCAATTTTCTTCTGGCTGAATGAGCACAAATCCTAGTAGCCATGCTCAAAATTTAGTGGAACGCCTTCTGAGAAGAGTGGAGTTTATTATAACAGCAAAGGGATGAAATCTGGAAAGGGATGTTCAAAAAGCACATATGGGTGTGATAGTCACATGTCCACAGACTTTTCCCATATAGTGTATATTCAATATTAACTTCTTGAAATGAAGTGTTAAATAGCAACCGAAGTTGCCATATAATCGTAGAGCTCTAGACCATGGTGAGGAGCAAATAATGCCTAAATCAAAATGCCACATGCACTGTAAAAACTCTGGGTTAAAAACAGCCCAAAGTGGGTTATTTTTAGCCCAATGGCTGGGTAAATATAGGACAGAACACACTTTGGGCTAAAATAACCAATCAAGTTGGGTTAATTTTAACCAAGCAATTGGGTTGTTTTTCAACCCAAAGGATGTTTGATTTTTATAAAAACACTGGATTAATTTTATTTCATAAATGGGTTAATATTTTCAGGGTTATATTTACCCTTTGAAAATGCCAAATATACCGCATTATAAACAAATATGTCAACATGGTATCTCCTTCATTTATACACATGACGTTGTTCATAAATGTATTGCTAGAGCTACTAAAGTGGTGTTTATATACAGTATAGACTTTGAAGTAAATTACTCAAATAAGTCATATATTTAAGCTGAAAACATCAGATTTTGATCAAAGGAGACTTTTAAAACATCCACAAAAAAAAGAGTAACCAACTTACGATCCAGTGGGCATTACAAACACATAAGCCAAAGCTATGGAAGATAGCGGTCCATTTAATGTCATGTAAACTGGACTATTATCACACATTTTTGATTTTTCTAGTGTACAGTAATGGTTTTATGGATAAATATATTGATATGAACCTTGTTTCTCCAAATAAATCTAACAGTCTGTCCGTGTGAAAACCGCTACCTCCAGCTGAGACAAATTCAAATAGTCCACATTGAATAGATTTGACCCAAGGAGCTGGGCTGAGGCGTCAGGATGGGGGAGGGATGCATTGATTCAACTGTCAGTGAAAATGAACCAGACACTAACCCATCGATTGGGTTACACAAAACGACCCAAAAACTACCCAAGACCGAGAAAATAACCCAATTAAATGACCCAAAAGGCCCAACCGAGTGTTTGGATAGAAAAAAATAACCCAGCATTTTTTAGAGTGTGAATAATATTTATCATATAATTAATGTTCTTTGTAAATTCTCAAATTATAGCACAATTCAAAAACAGGAATCTGTATGCTTATGAATACCAATGTAATCACACAAAGTGTAATAGTATATTTTATTTGTTTTTTACCTCTGTTGGGGTCTGTGGAGTCTTCCTTTCTGATTTTTGTGCATCCTTACCTCTTCGTTTCAGAGATGCCTGATGAAAATATTGATTAAAAGTATTTAATAGATAAATCAAAATCACATGGCAGTAAACAGCCAGTTCATGTAACTCTTAAGAACATTGAAGTCCTGTGCCTTATCATTAAATTATTATTATTATTATTATTATTATTATTATTATTATTATTATTATTATTATTATTATGAGTTTAGTTTGCTAATGTCCTTACCGATTTCTCCAGCTCATTCTGTAAAGCTTGCTTAGTCACCTCCACTTCAATCAACTGCTGCCTCAGTCTTTCATTCTCCTCCTCTGTTTTTGCTCTTTTCTCTTCCACATTTTCCAGTTCATTATGCAATCTCACAGACACATCTTTTGCCACCTGGATATAAAAAAAGAGAGGTTTGGGGTTAAGTGTCTTAATGGATGAGGTTATTTGGATGACACATTTAGCTGTCCTGTCAGATATTTAGATATGTAGTTCAAGGTTGTTTTTTGTGTTGTTATGACTTCCCCACTTTACAGCTAAAATCTATAATTAATGAATAATTAATTAACACATTAACACTTAATTCAAAATATGTTACATTAGATTGAGTTCAAGACCTAAAAAAGATGGCATGTGATAATTTCAAGCATATTTTCTAAAATATAGACTATATTATGGATACAAAGGAAGGCCATACTCCCCGTTTTGAAATATCAAACAAAGATCATCCCTCTTGTAAAACTGGCGTCCCCCTTTTCATTATTTTTTGTATATAAATCTATTAATTTATGTCACTTAAGGTGCTCATTGTCAATACTTTTCTTCTCAATAGTGAGATTTACACACCAGGCCAATTGACTTTGAATTGTAATACTCGAACACCAGAAAAGGTGCAACCTGTTATCTGTTTATTAGAAGACATGACCAAGAGGTCTATCAGCATACATCTTTATATTTCTTACACTCTCAGAAATACACATACTAAACAATACCATATATGTCTATATGGGCGGCTGTGGCTCAGTCGGTAGAGCGGGTTGTCCACTAATCCACTAATCATAGGGTTGGCGGTTCGATTACCAGCCCGGATGACTCCACATGCCGAAGTGTCCTTGGGCAAGACACTGAACCCTAAGTTGCCCCCGATGGCAAGCTAGCACCTTGCATGGCAGCTCTGCTACCATTGGTGTGTGAATGGGTGAATGAGACACAGTGTAAAGCACTTTGGATAAAAGCGCTATATAAGTGCGCCATTTACCATTTATGTCCATTTAGTACCTTTAGCATGTATATTTTACCTGTGAAGATAATTGGCTTTAACTTTAAAGAGACTTATAATTAATATGTAGGCTAAAGTAAGGCTTTAACGGTACATCCCTGGTCAAATCATATACCTTAAAGGTGAAAGGCAGATTCTAAAGGTATAAAGACGGCCTATAGCCTTGACGGTTATCAACAACCCACAAGGAAAAAAATCTCATTTGGTGTGTACATTTTTTTCATAACCATTCCAGCGCATGCGTGATTCTCTCGTACCGTTACCACTGTACCTTTAAATCTTGTTCCAGACTCCGCACTAACTCCCCGTCGATCTCCCCGGTCTCTGCGTACCGCAGTCGCTTCCGTTCCGCCTTCCGCACGCGGTACTGGAGGATCCTACAGTTCTTATTGGCTCTAACGAGCTCGCGCCGCATGTCCTGCAGCTGGCACGCGTCTTCCTCGTAAAACGTGTCTCTCATCTCCTCCATCTCCGCCCGCATTTCTTCGATTTCATGCTAGCACAACAATCACATCAATCAATCACAACCGTCGCATCCAAAGCAATGGTGTGCTTCGAAAGGGTTATTTGTGTGACATCATTGTTTGTTATGTGCGATAATCCAAACTCACCTTAAGATTATCGTTTTCATCATTCAGTCTCTCGATTTCCTCTCGTAAATCTCGCTCGACATGAGACTCGATAGGCCTGAGGGGCGCCTCGGGTGAGAGCTCCATGCCGTTTCCGGGCGAACTGGCCGCCTTTGCGTGCATGGCTTCTTTCTTCAAGCTCTTATTCATGTGGAACTGTATTAACTCGGACTGTAAACACCCTTCCCTCCAGAAGCCAGGCCCGCATCCCACGGTGTTGTTAGTCGTTTGTTTAGCGCAGCTCGCAGCCCCGTCTTTTGTTCTCTGATTCTTCGATTTGCTCTGGGAGGATTTCGAAGAGCTCGGCTGATCCGACACCACGCGATCGCCCTTTAAAGGAGGATCGTCCGCGTCTTCCGTAGAGCTATGGCGCTCCTCTATCTTCTTGGCCTTCTCCGCGCGCCTGGTGGTGGGACTTTCAGCACCGCTTGGGTGGACAGCGCCCGAGCCTTTCGCCGTCTGTTTGTCTTTCCCCGCGCTGGCGGCCACTGGAGAACTGCTTCGACTGTTTTTACCACCTTGTTTTGCTGAAGCAGGTTTAGCTGAGACGCTTTTCGAGGGCGTTTTCGCTGTCGCGTCTTTAAATCTGACCGGTGAGGGCGCCCGTTGCTGCTGCTTCGCGATACTATTGTCTGCCTGGCGCGGGTCGGCAGCGCCGCCAGTGGCGGGATTCATGGCGTCGTGTGCTAAAGATCAGACGTCGCCCATCGCTCATTACCCTCAGCTGCCCAAAGAGTGAAGAACGGATAGAAAATCATCTTTAGCATTCATCCGCCGCGACTGAAAGGCTGCTATGTCCACTGACCCCCAATATCACCTTGTCTCGCCTACATGAAGCCAACCAACTAGGCATAACCCCGCTCAATGAGACTCTCATTGACCATCTTGCAAATTACAATCATATTTAATGGGACATCGGAGGGGAAAAATGCTGAGAATAGCTCGAATGCCAGACCTTGTCGTTTAAATTGACAGCTGGTTATTACAGAATCACGGGCCACGTTTTTATGCATAGCCTATTCCTAAATACATGAAATGATTTAGTGTCTTATTCGGTTATAAACAAGCTTTATTTTTTATTATGAACAAGCTTTGGTTTCGTAAACAATGGTCTATTCAGCAGTCATGTGTAGCCTCTCGATCGGATCGAATCGTCCCTCCCATTTAGTAAATAAGACTCAGATTAAATAATGGTTTTAAAAATAGCCTGACCTAACACAAACTGGTTATGTCTATTTGTCTTTCGAAATACAAACAGCGCAGCGACGCAGGCTTCACTGATGATAATATAGGCGATATTGCTACTCTTTCTAAAGTAAAACAACCTATTGTCAAGTAGTTTTGGTAAACAAGCAAGCAGTGTTTGCATTCAAATGGTTTCATGCTATCCTTTAAGCCAATTAGGCCAGTGTAAAGTGAGCCAAATTATTTATAACCTTTACAAGGTGACTGTCTAAAACAATAATAATAGATATGAACAACTTTAACGGTTGCCAATTTTGTAAATATAGCTGCATCCTTCATCCTTACTCCTAGCTTCATAAGATATCCCTTACCGTTTCAGCATCCTGTTTTGTCCATTACTGATGAACGGTGTGAGGAAAGATGCACACCATCCGGCGATGCAGGACCACCAGCGAGCATCCACCGGAAAGAGATGTGTGCGGTGACGTCACCGCCGGGTGGGTCTTAACCGGGAGCCGAGCTGCATTTTCCCGTCTCCATTCACTGTCTTTATTCACTGGTGTAAATACTATCTGAGATACATTAGAGCTTCATAATGTAATATCTGAGGTGTAAAGGGTAAATAGGATAATCAAAAGGGAACTGAATGGGAGTGGCAGCTGGGTAGTGGATCTATAACAAGGCATGAGTAACAAATGAGTAAAATGGTGAAGAAAAGAACTCTTTAGCAATCATTCCAACAGACAGACTCCTGCCTAGCAACAGTGATGTCAGTACTTCAAACTGGTTTGTTTTCCTTTGTATAGCTTTCACATTCCTGAGTTAGATATACAGGCTATAAAAAGATACATAGGATACATACAGCATACACTATATGGACAAACGTTTGTGAAAACCTGACCATCACACCCATATGTGCTTTTTGAACATCCAATTCCAGATTTAGTCCCTTTACTGTTCTAACAACTGCTACTTTTCTGGGAAGGCTTTCCACTAAATTTTGTTGCATGGCTGGAGATTTGCCCATTCAGCCACAAGAGCATTAGTGAGATCGGGCATTGATGTTGGGTGAGAAGGCCTTAGTCATGCAGTCAGCGTTCCTATTCATTCCAAAGGTGTTCAGTGGGGTTGAGGTCAGGGCTCTGTGCAGGCCAATCAAGTTCTTCTTCACCAAACAAACCATGTCTTCATGGAACTCGCTTTGTACAGAGGGGCACTGTCATCCTTGCACAGGTTTGGGCTATGCCGCTTAATTCCAGTGAAGGTAAATTATAATGCTACAGCTTTCAAAGATTTCTTATACAATTGTGTGCTTCCAACTTGTGTAGCAACACTCACATATGGGTGTGGTGGTCAGATATCCACAAATGCTTGGTCACATAATGTATCTTTGCACATTTTCCACACTGCCAGTTGGTTATGTGCATCTTTCTGATGGGACAGAGCCACCACATGTTGCCCTCTGTTATACTTACTTCCACTGAAATAAAGAAAAATTAATTCTTTTATGAAAAATCGAAGACAGACACTCCTCTTCTACAATGTTTTGGGAAAACAGACACAGCAGAGAATTTTCCTTTTATTCTGTTCCCTATAAAAAAAACTGACAGCAGGGAACTGTGCACATACAGTTCCGATTTTGGCTTGTTCTCAGTTTAACCATCTACAACTTACATCAAATAATAGTACAGGAGCAAAGCTCTTTTTGTTCTTTACACAAGAAAAACCCAACTGAACCCCCTGCTTATGACAATCAAAATAAGCATATTTGTAGAAAAGCCATTATTATCTGATACTCAGCCGATATCTTGTACCATTAACTCTAACATACTTGTTGGCTGGATGCATTTGATTAAGGCTGAAATTAAGGCTGTGTTTGATATCAGTAGAACATACCACTAACATGCTTTTTATAGCCTATTGGCTGGATATAGCTCATAAAAAAGTAGCGCTTAGACCGGAGTGCAGCATGGAGGCCCACAAAATAATAGCTTATCTGAGCAGAAGGGGGAGGAGAGGAACTGTGTACTGTTGCCATAGGAACTTTTGTCTGTATAACTGTGCTGACCAGGCGGAGGAAGAAAGGCTGGGCTCTGATTGGTCCTTAGGGATCCTCATCATCTGTGATTGATGGGGAGAAAAATGGGTGGGTGGGAGCAGCTGGTGTGTTGGTGTGCAGTTACCTTCTGGCAGTTCATAAAGAAGCGAGAATGTATAAGGAAGTAACTTGGGAAGCAAGAGGTGCTGTTTTTATGCACGTTTTATTTCACACTGCATACAATAATGTAAGCAATCAAGGAGACTGCGGGGAATATTTATATATGGAGACTGGGATTACGTATCAGTTATTCCACTTCTGATAGCCACAAGTATAATGAGATTCCACATTGCTGCATAACTCCTGACAATAATTGAGCCATGGAAAACAATGACAACGTCTAAACTTTTTATAGGTGATGAGCAAGTACTATACATTTTGAGCTGGGAAAAAAAAACAATGGTTGCATAAATGCAATGGTTATGAAAATGAACTGACATTGTTTAAATATGATCTCGTGCTGGCAAATTTGACTTTGCAGAAGTTGTCCTTGCACTTTTAGATGTATATAAAATGTTTGAGATCTATTCAAAGGAGAGAGAAGTAATCAGTGATAAAGGATTAAAAAAATAAAAATTACTTGTCAGTCACCATGTCTGCATTCATATTTGTTCATACTTTTGAATCTATATCATAGTTATGGTTAGTTAAAAGGAAGAAAAAGACATAGACATGAACACAGAAGGGTCCCTTCATGATAGCCATTTTATTTTTAAAAGCACAATGTACAAAATTGCACAGCATATACAACATAAAAACAATTATTTAAGAAGACAAAACACAACAGCATTGCATTTTTGGATAATTATTAAAAATGATGAGATGCTGCTTTATAAGACCATGTTGAGGAACAATTGAATAATTCAGATGGCAATGGCAAGCTTCAGAGAGTATTTTTTTATTGACATGTGTTGTATTTATAACTTGAAGATTAAGTTTCTAAAATGTTTATGGGCACAGTCTGCTAATAGTTAAACGTCAAAACATTTTCCCTTTTATAATCTCATGGAAAAGGCAATTTTACAGGAGCTAGGCATGACACACTGTAGCTGCTGTTAAGGTCCTTTTGAAGAAATGAAAATAATGAGAGTTTTGATAGTGAAGTAATACTTTTTTTAAATTCAATTAAATGAAAACTATAAAAATATGGAAACATAAATAACATTGGTTGATGCTTATACTACTAAATATATAAAGCAGGGTTTACCCCTAGTCACGACAATGTCAACTCATAAATAATATTAAAAAGCATGTATAGAATGCTTTCAGAATGTAAGAGCACAGAAAATGCCAAATTGTGCGGAGCTCAGCCTGGATATTTTATAGGCATTAGGTATGGTACAAAGTAAAAAGCAGAGATGATTTTTTTTTCTCGAGAATGTAGTGAGTGGCATGTAAATGTGCTGAAATTCTAGCCTGAAAACCAACGCATGGCGATCTGAAGTATAAGGACATTAAACACAGACACACAGAGGAAGATAATGATTATAAAAAAAGGATCATTTAAATAATAAGATGCTTTCATAGAGATCTCAGGTTCCCTTGATCATGAATATTCCATACACTTTACAGTGTTGCTTACGCATAGAATCAGCAAAAACACTGCTGTAAAGAGAAGGATCAAAATTTTGTTCTTAACAAATAATTCTAATCACATCCACATTGACTGATGGTGGAAACCCTATACAGTGCTGTAAACCTTTGAGCTTCCTCCAAACAGTCATATCCTCATCCCAGGCATACCACAAAAGTACTGGTTCCTAACAAATGTCCCACCTCTTCCATCCTTTCTAAAAACTGCCTGTTTCTGCCTCCCATCCCTTCATCTGCTCTAGTCACGCTTTGCCCTGCCCTTCCTCTTCCTCCTCCCATTTTCTGCTACCACAGGCTTCTCCACCATCTTGCCACTCACTCCATTACTGGCTGCCATTCCATTAGGAGCTCCATTAGACAGTGCCTTGCCTGACTTGGACAGACCTTCACGACGTGGCTGGCGACGGTACGTCTGATAGTAGAAATTCCCAAAAAGGACAATGAAGGTGAGGGCATAACCAATCAGACACCAGTGCATCCATTTAGGGAAGGGGCAGTCAGTGTAGAGTGAAAGAGCAGTGTGACCAATAGTGACATGGAACTGAATCTGAGGAAGTGGAAAACAGTTGTAGAGTGACTGAAAGATGACATTCTGGGAGAAACTTATTGAAAACATTCTTTAAATGTTAAACATTTAGCTACCTTGAACTATAGT
Source organism: Noturus placidus (assembly GCA_022414735.1). Lineage (NCBI taxonomy): Eukaryota > Metazoa > Chordata > Actinopteri > Siluriformes > Ictaluridae > Noturus > Noturus placidus. The sequence goes on along the minus strand of JAFFST010047300.1, from coordinate 76,785 downwards.
CATGGCCAAAGGTTTGCGATCACTTTACATATATAATATATAGTATAGTGATAGCAAACTTTTGGCCATGACTATAGTGACTGAGACAGTAGAATCATCACAGCACAATAATTTAAAGTCAAAATACCATTTGGATAATTGTCAGGTACTTCTTCCACCACAAGTATTTCTGGATCTTTGGCCCACAGGCAGCCAGCCCATAATAAAGATACATAAGGACATGGATTGCGGCATTCATATGAGCACCAAAGAATGCTGAAAGAATGAAAAAAAAAAAAAAACTTTTTTATTCATGCTGCCATTTAGCAAAATATCATCACACGCAGTACAGATTTTATCTCTACATAATTGCATTAAACAATGCTAATACCCCAGTGCTGTTGAATTCTTAAATCTGAAGGCTAATTTTCTATAACAGCATGGCTCTGACAGTAGTTACAATAGTAATTGAAATGATAGGTTAATAAGAGTGCTCAAATTTTATTGTACTATTGTTTTAATAGTTAGAACTCAATCACATGAATTTGTATAGCAGATGCTCAACATAATCTAAACCTACTAATAAACACAAAATTGTGTTATTTAACAAAAACAATTATAATTATTTATATGGTGAAGTTTTCTGTTAGAATATGCTTCTTTAACATTTATGGAACTTCAATATCTGTGCTTTGTAGAATTCAGTTTTCAGGACCGAGTGCTTTCTGGTTTCCCAGTCACATGACCAGATGCAGTTTGTCTTATTAATTCGAGAGAGGAAAAAAAGTCTGGGGAAGGAATGACTATTTATAGCTGTTATAGTGTAAGTGATAAACTACTAAGCAGGGTGGGTCGTTTATTAATAAATAAAATTTAATCATTAACAAATTGCTGTGGTGTAAGAGGAATAATCTGCTTTGAGCCATGCTGTTATTAAACAATAATTGACTTTGAGGTGGTATCAAACCACCCTTTCATTGATTATTTTCATATAGTACTGATTTCTTCTGTTTTTGTGTATATCGCATACTAAATAGTTTCTGTAATTAAAACAAAATCTAAGATAAAATAAAGTCAACCTGATTAAACACAAAATATAGTTTTTAAAATAATAATGTTATTTATTGAATCAAAAAAGTAATCTAATACCAACTGGGCATGTGTATAAATGTTTTTGTCCATGGTTACTAATTCCCCAAATCTATGAAACTGCATTCAAAATAGGGTTCAACTAGACTAGGCACAACCAGGCCTGATTACTGCAAACGCTGTTCAATCAAATCAACACTTAAACAGAACTTTTTCCACCAGCATGAACTATTACTCATCCAGTAAGTCACAAAAGAGCCAAGGACAACATCAGAGCAACTACAGGCCACTCATGCATCAATGCAGGTCTATGTTCATGACTCCACTATCAGAAAGACACTGGGACGGTGGTGGAAGTGTGATGGTGTGGGGATACTTTGCTGCTTCAGGGTCTGTGCAATAATTGAGCGAAACATGAATTCTACTCTCTACCAGCAAATCCTAAAGGAGAATGTCCGTTCTTCAGTCTGTAAATTGTAAAATCAAGCGCAACTGGATTATGCAGCAAAACAATGATTCAAAGCATAGGAGTACGTCCTAGTCCTAGAAGTAAGTGAAATTTAGCAGTTATTGCTGCTAAAGGTGGCACAGCCAGATATAAAGTTTAAGGGGGCAAAGTACTTTTTCACATGGATGAAAGGTGTTGGATAACTTTTTTTGCTTCAATACAAAAAATACAAATTAAAAACTGTATTGTGTGTGTACTCTGGTTGCCTTTGTTTTATGTTGTATTTCATTTGAAGATCTATAAATATTTAGTATGAGATAAACACAAAAACAGAAGACATCAGGATGGGGCAAATACTTTTTCTCAACACTGTACAGTATTACAGCATGCCCAATCATGTTTTATTCCTTACAGAATTCTTGCTTAATAATGTCTTCAGGTTGCGTGCAGGAGGCTATGTATTTTGTTGTACTTGTTTTAACTCCTGAATACATGCATTGTACATTGTAGTAATGTTCCTTAACTGTCATGACTACATCAAAAATACTTACACTGTCCACCTGCAACCCACTTGATGCCAATCCACCACAGAGTGAACATGGTGCAGTGGTGATAAACGTGCAAAAAGGTGACATGGTTGAACTTTTTACGAAGGATGAAAAACACGGTGTCCAGATATTCAACCCCCTTTGACACAAAGTACCACCACAGAGCAGCTGCAACCTGTTTAGAAAGACATCCAACATTAACCAGTATTAAAACGGAAAAGGGTACTGTGCAATGTAGTAACCATTTTATAACCATTTGGTTTATTTAATTGTTCTTTTTGTTATAATCGAGTTATTTGATGACATTCATGACTATTATTTTGGTTATTTTAGCTTGTCCTTTTACATAAACCACAAATGTTAATCATCTGAAGTACCATGGAATAATTTATAGTAGTTTTCTTTATAACTAAAATGTATGCTTCAGGTTTTGACATCCCCTAAATTATTTAATTAGGTTAATAAAAAAAATATCCATAAGACAATATCATGACCTTATGCAAGCTGGCATATGCAAGCTTGGTAATCTTTAGCCTTGATGGCGCTGGCATTGAAATTGAGCTCACTCTCTCGCACACCCTCTTTGAGTACACTCCTTGGTTAGATAAAAGGGAGGGATCAGGTTGCTGAGTGTCTACATCATGTTTCGTTTTCCATGGGCTGCTACAGTCATGGCGACAGTCATAGCAATACTGCAAGTTAATCACATCAGAGCCCCTCTATAGGAAGACACTCACCCTGACTTCATTAGGGTCATCAGAGTAGTCCACTGGCTGGCAGAGGTAGCTGTAGTTTGCTGCCCTTGCTGCAAGGAAGAGCTGTAACAGAACAACAAACAACAGCTTTTATATAGATGCTTTAAATTAAATGCATTGAAAAGACAAGTCAATTAAAAGCCTTACTGAAAACCATTAGGTATAAATAAAGAATAACACATTTAAAGTTTCTTAAAAGTTAAACATAAAAGCCACAACTTTTAGGATTTAGACTAATTATTGAAGATTCTGAACTACAAAATCCTGACAGGACGTACCTCTTTGAAGATGAAAAAGTTAAGGATAACCATGCTGAAGTTGTACACAATAAGGGTCTTCCTGAGCTGGAAAGGCTCCCTGTTCCGCATGAACTTTGGCCCCAGCCAGAGGAAGAGAAGGTACGAAGAGCTGATGGCCAGCGTAGGGAGAGGAGAGTCCATCAGAGGCCATTTCTCCACACGCTTGTCTGGAACAACGAATGAACCAGCACATATTTAAAACTTGATTCATTACTATTCCCCAAGAAGGAACAGCAAGCCTTAATTCTTAGAGTGTTAGCTATAAGAGCTATCTTTTATACAGGCCAATAAAAGGGAGGGAGTCTCTAGTATGAATGCTTTATAACAGTCAGTAATTCTTCCTCCATGGGAAAATCTTCAGAACAGGGTGCTTACTGTTTTCTTAGTCACATGACAAGCTACATTTTGTATTATTAACTTGAAGAGAGAACAAAACGCCTGGTGATGGAAAGACTATTTACAGATGTTTATAATGTAAGTGATTACAGAAACTTCACATACATTTACATTTATTAATTTAGCAGACCCTTTGATCCAAAGTGACTTACAAATGAGGATTTCACAGAAAGGGAAAGTGAATTTACAGCATTCTGGCTTGCTTTCAGCATATAGTGCTGTTATTAAGTAGCTGGACAGTGACCAAATGATTACAGTTTTATCTCCATAATCAAACACATTGGAATCTAAATGAAACAATAGCTGAAAAAAACTTTCACCCTATTGTCCAGAGATCTCAAGTTTGAATCTCTCGCCCATCTCAATGACAGTGACACTAGCCAATTGTGGTCTTCTTTAAGCTCATGCTTGCAGAAGGGGGTGGATAGTAATTTCCTCTAAGTGTTTTACGTCGCCCCGTGAAGCAGCATGAATAGCAATTCAAAAAATGAAGTTGTTCGCTTCACGTGTCTTCGAGGGAGCATGTGAAATTGTCATTACACAATTGTCATTTGAAAATACTTTTCAGTTGATGCCTGTCTGCAACACACAAACTTTATCAGATGCAATGATGCTCTGCCAAGTAAACCATCCAGTTTCAGTTCCTGCCTTCAGTGAGGAAAATGTATTCAGTGTAGATCGGTCAAAATCTATAGTGTCATAGACAGACTGTACTGTAAAGAAAGACTTAGTGCAGCTTCACACTGTTTAATAGTGTCAAGTGCATTTAATCAATAAATAGTAAGTTTTTAGACTGCTACTGACGGTGACCATTATCTGATATTAATGTTTTATATAAGTTGATAGCTTTTAGCATTTCTGTCTGGCATTCATCAGAGGAAATGCAATAATCATGAACATACAGTTATCTCAGTGGCAGTTTAATGTGATATGTGTTCCCAAGTGTATCACAGTATCACAGTGTACAGTTGTTGCATCATATGGAATTATGAAGCAAATTGAGGAAATTGTACTTACCTGCAATGGTAAGGCTCCATTTGTAGAATTTGATAGTGTCATTGACGAAATATGTCACAATATCCATTTTTTCAGGATAGGTCCTAACTGTCCTTTAGTGAACAAATTGGGACATTGTAAAAATGCAAATAAATCCAAATATATATCAGTAACAAAATTAGTCTAAACGATTGTAATTGTAATGATTTGTGTACCTCAGTGTAGGATGTGACTCACATTGCATAAAGAAATCTGATTACAATATGTGTAATGCTTAAGGCTGGATCTGTGGTGCTCCTGTTGAACCTGTTTTGCAGCCGTAAATTAATTTTTTCTTTCTTTGTTTTCTGCATCAAAACCAAGGCTAATCAATGTGAAGTGCTGTCTAAAGGTGCATATCATTACAATCAGTGCTAGTGTTTTTCCCCCAACATTCAATTAAACTCAAATTGATCTGTATATGACTTTTAACAAAAGATATTATCACAAAATAGTAGAGATCCAGGTGTAGATTACGATCCCTAATGAACAAGCCAGCGGCAACAGGGGGAGACATGAGGAGACCCTGAGATGGCATGAGGAAGAAACCAGACTCAAAAGGGAAATCATCGTCTTGTGGGTGAACATTAAGTTTTTCAGTTAAGTAGCAGATATATATATATATATATATATATATATATATATATATATATATATATATATATATATAATTTTTAATGAAATACTGCTATTTCAGTTTCCAGCAAAGTAGAGAACATGTCAGCCGGAGCCTATTAGAGAATAAATAATCCAATATAGTATTTTCAGAAGCTTAGTTCTCTGACTATCTGAGACCATTAGAGACCTAGTGCATTCATTTACAGTCCATCTACAGAGTCTGATATCTATTAAGCACTGTATATCAATTAAGAGAAATATATTTGACTGACAACAATAAGAACAAGAAACACACAAACAATATAGAAATTTATGATTAATGAAAGAACTGATTGAAGAAAACAAAACAAAAAAGTTACATATAAAATCGAGATGTAAATAGGCTACAGAAATACCTTATGTCAGATTTCCAGGTGCATTTATTTAAGCTACCTTGAAATGTATTTGCATGTTTATTTAATGGTCCATTTTTCGAACTGCTTCATTTAAGAATGTATCCAGTCACAGGCTAGCTGCTATTTCTTGCCAATTTTGGCAGATTTATCCACTGACTGGGTTTCCAGCACAAAAGCTGTGGTGGCACGTGTCTCCTGATCACCGCAAAGATAACGGGTATATCTCAAATCGCCAGTTCCCTGCTAAATATGTCCAAATAAATGGTCTAGAGGTGAAACAACATAGAGTGTTGTTGTGTTTTTATTTATTAGTACATATTAGTGCGGCAGGATGTGGTTTTTGATGTCGTAAATTGAGGCTAAAGATGAAAGAAAAGCCATTTTGTAATCCGGGGACACGTGAGCTTCCCAAAATCCTATTATCTTTCACTAGATCCGAATCCGCATCGTACCGTCCCTCAGTAAACAGCAGCCTACGGCAAAACCCTATGCAATCCTTCATGCAGTAAGAATCGAGGCTGTTTATAAAATAAAATGCACGGAGAGGCAGTCTGTGACATTCCTATTTAAGAGAGGCCTCTCTATTCCCAGGCTTATCCGGACGAGGGCCATGCGCAAGAACACCCTCCATGAGACAAGAACAGCAGCATCAAATGGCGATGAAGCACCTGCCCATGCACTGGATCAGCACAAATACAAGGGGCCACTGGAATTAACACACACACACACACACACACACACACACACACACACACACTGGGGGTACTGACTGTGAGAAACCGTAAACTGATCTAGCCTAAATTAGTCGTTCATCGGTTTGGCTGGTTAATACTAAACCGGTTACCTAGTAAACTAATAATAAATGAATAAACCTAGCAATAACTGTTATTGGCTATCTATACACACCATAAATGTGGTTCACATGATTTTCTCCTTACCGTACTGGGTGCAATTCCTTTCCTATTGACATTCAGCACAAGGTCATGCGACACAAATGTTCCGTTTGATGTGATGCATCCAAACGAGACAAAAATGAAATTCAAAATACTTAAAAATTTTTTTATAAAAAATAAAAAAAAGGAAGAAAGAAATTCAGCAGCAAACCTGGGTGTATGTGCAGAGCATCCTACATGGACATTTGCATCACTGCGTTTGTGGCTGCTGTTCTCCTGGCGCTCCTGTGGAACTGCGCATGCGCAATCGGAGATCTGTTTCGGCTACTTAGACCACAAGCACGGTCATTGTTAGACTCATGGGCGTAGCCACGCACTCTTGGGGGGGGGGGGGGGGGG
>JAFFST010047300.1:7186-42248 GCA_022414735.1 Noturus placidus | reverse complement strand
GCCATGCCCTGGAAAGGTTTTGGAACCACTTAGTAACCCATTATTTCAAGTTACTATATCGTTATTTTGAATTATTATCTCAACAAAAGGGTGTCCTGGATGAGCTTTCCATGTGGGGTTTCTCTGAGCTCTCTAATGATCACCTCCAAAAACATTTCAGTAGATTGATTGGTTATGCTGAATTGTCACCAGGTGTGATTGAGCGTGAATGGTGCCCTGCATTTTACTAGTCTTCTATTCAGTGTTCATTTCCACCTCCCAAGCCCATTCTCTCATGATAGGCTCTGGATCCAGCACCACTATGAGCATACATAAGTGTTTTATTGAAGATGAATGAATGATCTTGCTAAATTCAAACGGTCAAAATAACGGCTCGAGCCTTTTATGGAATTTCATCAGTTTAATAGGAATCTGAATCTACAGTGGGCACAGGCCCTGAAAACAGAAAAGGCAAAAAAAAAGTTTCCAATTTTTAGCTGTCCAGTTTCAGCAAGTCTGTGCCCTGTGAATTCCACTTAACCAGTCTTTGGCTTAGTATCTGGGGAAACGGCATATGAGATAAGAATTACAAGCTAACATTCAATAAAGTAGTCTGATTGATTGGATTAATTGTGAAGTGTTGAGTATTAAGTTGAAATAACTCAATAATAACTTGAAATTATTTATTAAGTTGAAATAACAATATAGTATGTTGATTATTGCAGCATAATATTTTGAGAAGTTTTTAAGTCCACATGATGAGAGATTAAGTTAAATCAACAACATAGCACTTGAACATTTCTTTTCCTGGTTAGCTGTTCAAGGTTTTTTCCGTACCACTGTCTTCACCACAGACACGCCATTTCCTTTTTTCAAATGATGTGCTTACATGTATCCTTCAGGCACAACCACGAAGATGAACCTGTTCCAGTCCATAACCAGTGCCTTGGACAACACCTTAGCCAGTGACCCCACAGCAGGTATTAACACCTGTCATTTTATCTTCAGTTTTTCTTCTTTGCTTAAAACACTAAACAATTATCTGTACTCCAAGTGTTTTATTTTCTGTAGATTTTTTGTATTATATTGCTCTTGTGGAATTGTTTAATGAATAAAATTTAGATTAAAAAGGTTTTACAAACATGTTGAGAGGAATTTTAAATATGAGCAGTAGAATTTACTACTGTAAAATTTTTATACTTGGAACTGATAACTAAAAACAAGCTTATGTAGCAGTGCACCTCTGTGTTAGTACCCATATTATTTGTGCTCATATACAGGTGCATCTCTAAAAATGTAAATATCATGGAAAAGTTTTTTAAAAAAATGAAATTTTTATTAATTATTTAATTCAGTTGAACGTTCATATATTCCAGATTCAATACACATAAAGTTAAATATTTCAAGACTTTTCTTTTAATTTGATGATTACAGCTTACAGCTCATGGACATAAAAATCCAGTATCTCAAAATATTAGAGTAAAGAATTTATAATACAGAAATGTCGACTTTCTGAAAATTATTCTAATTTATGCATATGCATCTTACCTGGGCTAAGGAGAAAAAGAAGTTGTCTTTTCTGATGAAAGTAAATTTTGCATTTCATTTGGAAATCAAAGTCTCAGAGTCTCAATGAAGAGTGGAGATGCACAGAATCCAATTTGCCTGAAGTCCAGTGTGAAGTTTCCACAGTCAGTGATGATTTGGGGTGCCATGTCATCTGCTGGTGTTGGTCCACTGTGTTTCTCACAGTGTAGCCGTCTACCAGGAGATTTTGGAGCATTTCATGTATCCATCTGCTGACAAGCTTTATGGAGATGCTGATTTCCTTTTCCTACAGGACTTTTCCTGTCCACAGTGCCAAAATTACTAGTAACTGGTTTGCTGACCATGATGTTACTGTGCTTGATTGGCCAGCCAACTCACCTGACCTGAACCCCACAGAAAATCTCTGAGTGACACCAGACCCAACAATACCGACGAGCTGAAGGATGCTATCAAAGCAACCTGGGCTTCCAGAACACCTCAGCAGTGTCACAAGCTGATCGCCTCCATGCCTCGCTGCACTGAAGCAGTAACTCATGCAAAAGGAGTCCTGACCATGTATTGAGTGCATAAATTAGCATACTTTTCAGAAGGAAGACATTTCTGCATTATAAATTCTTTATTCTAATATTTTGAGATACTAGATTTTTGTTTTCCATGAGCTGTAAGCTGTACTCAAGATTAATGCAAAAGTTTTACATTTTCTGTAATAAATCTAGAATATATAAAAGTTCCACTTTTTAAATGAAATTATGGGGAATTATTATTATTTACAATATTCACATTTTTTGAGATGCACCTGTATATGCTTGTTTATTATATTGGTGACATACTGTCACATGTCAAAAGTGAATTATCTTTTAAGTGATTTCTCTGCCTGTTCCAAAGTAATTTTCGGGGAGGACGTGGCCTTTGGTGGTGTGTTTCGATGCACAGTTGGCCTGAGGGACAAATATGGTGAGTACTTTTCATTTGTGATTATATAAGTGGAGTGTGAAATCCATGTTTTTGGTGTACCATGTGTTAACACTAGATGGCAACACCTTCCTGCTTTTGAGAGCCATAAGAACGTGGCACTTCGCATTTCTAAATGTGGGCAACTGATTGTTTCTTTAAAGCTCCTAATGATGAATTATACAGCCATGTGTGAAACAATGTTGTTAAATCCTACCCACCCCTGACCTTTTTATTAATTGGCTGTATAATGATTTTATGTTCAAATCATGGATGCTCTGAAATATTCTTATATGGTGGAACACCATTACATTTAACAGATAACTATGTAATTAGCTGGTTATGCAATTAGTCCTGTGACAGTGGTCCAGAAGGAAGACCCTCAGAAGCCATTCATTGAGAAAGTCGACTTTATCTTTTGCAAAAAGCCCTCTTTGAGTAATGCATTGGTGATGTCTTTAACAGAGCAAGCAAAGACATGACTGTGTTTGTGTGTGTGTGTGTGTGTGTGTGTGAGTGAAATATTCAGTCACATTTGTTTCACATTTGTTTGACCTGTGTTGTCATTGGGTATTTAATTGAGAACATCCCTTTTGTATTTTTTACTCTTAACTGTCTGTCTTTTGGTCATTTGATTTCACAGAAAATGTATTTATCAAACTTCTGTTCATTCATGAACTGAAACATTTACTCCATTAGGGGGAATAAAGTGGCATCATGCCTGACCTGATATGTACAAGTGCATGATCACAGTAATAATAAAAAAATACATACGTGTTTAATTTTGGGCATGTATAAGAACATCAGTTTAATCACAGTGAGAATTATTAACCATCCATGACATAAGGTGTATGTTTCATAAATCTAGGTTTGTGCGTCACTTTTAACATTTTACTTTGTGTAATTTGATTAATCATTACCACATCTGCATTTACACTTTATATTTAGTGAAAACAGAAAACCTATCCATCCTCTACCGCTTACTCCTTTATCAGGGTCACGGAGAACCTGGAGCCTATCCCAGGAGGCATCGGGCACAAGGCGGGGTACACCCTGGACAGGGTGCCAGTCCATCGCAGGGCACAACACAAAACCTAGTGCACACTTTATTCATGATGTGTATAGGAAGTAATATTATTTTTTTTTTAAATGTAAAAATAGACATTGAACTCTTTTGTTTTATGAATTATGCACATTCAATTTTTATATGTGAAATTGCTTCGTAATACCAGATTTGTTTTAATTTTTTAATGGAAGAGCAAATTGTGATTATTTTAAACATTAACGATACAGTTTAGGTTTACACCATGCTGTATTTTCAATCCTCTATTTATAACTTTTAAACCTATCTGTTTAGATATTAATGGCAATTTGATATTTCCTGCATGACCATGATTTTATTCATGTTGCCAGAAAAACATGAGGTGATTCATGGATTGCTTAGCAACTTGTAGTTAAAATAAACACAAGGTGCGTACCCTCGCTCAATCTCTTCTCTTGTCCTCTCACTCTCTTTTTTTCATTGACGTCAGAGGTGTTGACCTATTGCAAGGGATCATTATTTTCCATGTCAGCTTGTTAGATGGGATGTGCATGCGCACACGTGCACTCACACTCTTCCGAGCATTACTCATTGCTACCGCTGTCAACCTGCATTCCACATTTTGATCTGTGATTTGTCCTCTCGCCATTCCACTTTAAATTCCCTCTCTGTGAAATCAATTGCGCACACCGGCCAGGAAACCTTGTATCAAATCGGGCACCACCTTCCTAAATGAAATCTACCTTTTGCTCAGTACTCACACTTTCATGTGCGAAAGAGATTTATTTTACTTTGTAACTGGAAGTGCAATGTTTGTAGATTAATGCAATGCTGAGACATTCATCTTCCCTCATTCCTCAGCTTTTTTCATGAATACCCTTGTGTACTGGCCCTTTTAAATTGCTATTCTGTGTGGTTTTAGATGACAATGTAATATATGGGCTCTATTACGTAAGCCTTTTTATCATTTTATTTTATTTTTTTAACCCCAAATTATCATGTGATCAGTGGGTATGTGGGCCAACACAAACAGGCGAATAGAACAGACCCGTAGCTGACAACTTGGAATGAATAAAAATAGAAATCCCTGACCATATTTTCAGTCTAATGCTTGTGGTTGATCATTGGATTATGGGATAGACGAGGAAAACACACCATGTTTTTGTGGTCATAGATGAGTCTCCCATTTAGGATTAAGTTGACCCTGTTTTGTTTTATAACACGGTCTGGGAAATAAATAGTCCTATATTGGACCTTGATATATTTAAGATTGTTTTAATTTGTTTCTATTCAGTGGCTCTTTATCTTATGTCTGACGATTTGTTATTAAAGCTGGTTATCAAATGGTCATGGTAAAGTTACACTCATCATATGTTTATTTATTTCTTTTTTTAAATTTTTCTTCTCTTTTCTTTCTCTTGTTTCTCCTTGCTAGGCAAAGACCGTGTTTTTAACACTCCATTGTGTGAGCAGGGCATTGTGGGATTTGGCATAGGAGTTGCTACTGTAGGAGCCACAGCCATTGCAGAAATTCAGTTTGCTGATTACATCTTCCCTGCTTTTGATCAGGTGAGCTTTCTAATCCCATTCTTACTTTGTAAGTTAATGTTTAAGGTTTTTTTTTAGAAGCACCCATACTTTTTAAGGGCCAACATACCATTTAAGAAACCCTCATGCAGCAGCATGCACCAGCAAACTGTCTGAATATCCAGACTTCCCAATGCAGCAAACCAATTGAAGCAGAATAAATGGACAAGTATTTTTTTGCTGCTAAAACAAAAAGTTTATATATGAATATAGATTTGATCCAAGTTGATACACTGTATCAAATGATACATAAAATTGACATATTGTAGTAATTTTCACTATTTAAATGCACAAAAAACAGATCAGTCACATGGAAAAAGTAAGTACACCTTTACATTTATCACACCTTCAAATCCAAAAATGTATAATCAGGTGTTCAAGATTGGGTGCTAGTGATTAGAACCTGCTTAGGGAGTGCAGGTGGAACCTGTCTTATTTCTTTACTTATCTAGTGTCTGGTGTTCCCTTTGCTATCGAGGTGTGTGGTGTCATCATTCGAAGATCTAAAGAGTTCTATAAGGCCTTTAGAAAAAGGTTGTGGATGCCCATGATCTGCTAAGGGATTTTATAAGATCTCCAAATTATTTGAAATACATCACTCCACTGTAAGGAAAATCATCTACAAATGGCACAGATTTCAAATGACTGCAGATTTGTCCCGGACTGGCCGTCACAACAAATTCAGAAAGAGCATAGAGACAAGATTGGGCCTTTTGGAATAATGTGCTCTGGACAGACGGATAAAGATAAAGTTGTTTGACAACAGTAACAGCAGACGTCTTTGGCACAGACCAGAGGCAGCTTTTCAGGAGAAGCACCTCATAGCAACTGTGAAACACGGTGGTTGAAATGTTAAATTGTCAAAAAGGCCAACTATTTCCCTGTGGTGTACTTATTTTTTTGTGTATGTATGTATGTGTGTGTGTGTGATATATATATATATATATATATATATATATTTATATTTACTTGTGTGTATATATTATATATATTGTGTGTATGTATATATGTATGTATGTATACACAAATTTTATTATATCCCCACGTCATTTAAAAGCTTACAAAACATAGACTTCAGTCTGACATCTTTGGCTCTTGAGCTAGAAAATGCAAATTCTTTTAAAATCCATTGCATGTTTATAAAAATCATTATTTTCTCATTATGATTTGATATGTATTTTAATTATCCATAATTAACATTCAAACGACCAAAATACAGCATTGTACAATCATTATGTTCTAAAATATGGTTCAAAGACACACATTAAATATACAAAACATTGCACTGTTTTTCTAGTTTCATAACACATGATCTAAAGTTCACCATCATCAATGCTTTCAAGGGCTGGGCAGCCGAGAGGCATACTATTATATAAACAGGTGGATCATATCTGGGCAATGAGACAGTTGTGCAGGGCATCATGCATTAGACTAAAGTAGTGGAGCACTGAGAGTTAAGCACAGAAAATCAATGCTGTTTTTGACCATTTGAGATTTCTGTGTTTTACTCTAGATTTGGAATGGATAAACAAGTTCTTTCTGCTCAAAAATGCAGAAATAAACATAAATTACCTGTTTGGAGAGGCTTTTGGACACTTAAAAATGGACATCATGGTTCCAGATGTTGTAACTTTGGTTTCCTCTGTACTTTCATTACAAAACCTGAGACAGTTACAGTTGAGATGTTTGCACAAACCACAAATGTTCTTCCAAAGACTAGATTCAATTACTCACTTAAATATACTAGGCCAAAGAACAAAAAATGATGGAGTTGGAAGATTGTAGAGCTTCCAGCGACATGGACATTATGAAAATATGGTACAGTATGTCAGCAATAACTCTGTTGTGTTATTGGTCACAGCTCTGTAGAGCCTCACACATAGCAATAGTGATTAACCTTGCAGAAAGGAATGAAGTATTAGCTGGCTGAGAGAAACATGCAGATGTTGTTTGTCTGATGTTGGGCCCTGCGTGTCCTCACCTTGCCGAAGATGGATGAGTTTTCGCTCCTTCGTCAAGGCAACTGAATATCTAATGTGATAATGGGGTGGGTGGGTGGCTGGGGGGGGGGGGGGTTCAATACAGTGGGACCTGGGCCATGGTGAAAACAGAGCCAGCCTCTGAATCATCTCTCTTCTCTGCACTCCATCACATTGTCACATTGCCTACAAACATGTTATTGCTTTTGTTTCATTTACATGTCAAATGTACTTTGTACTAAGACATCATTTCAAGCCGTTTGAGAGGCATTTTCCCAATAAACTTTACATATAATGCATTTAATGACATTGAATGGAAATGATTTTAGTTTTAGGATTAACAGTGTTCTGTCTTTTTTTGAATGAGAGACTGATATATGTGCAAAGTTTGTTGTTTTAAGTTAAAATGTATGAACCAAGTTTATTTATTAATCATAAGTCTGTAATTTTTATATCTTTTAAAGATTGTAAATGAAGCTGCCAAATATCGGTATCGTTCTGGGAATCAATTCGACTGTGGGAAGCTGACCATCCGAGCACCGTGGGGCTGTGTGGGCCATGGCTCCCTCTACCACTCCCAGAGCCCTGAGGCTTTCTTTGCCCATTGCCCTGGCCTTAAGGTGGGCTTTTAAAAAATAATCCCTGTTCTAAACTCGTATGATATGATGGGAAGATTATTCAAAGGTACAGTGGGTTAGAAAATTGGATTTGATCGAGGAAGCACAATACAATTTTGGAAATTCTATTTAAAAGCCATAAACATAACATAGCTATGTCCTATTCTTATACCACTGACAGCGTAGTAAACATGCATATTTTAGTGCTTATATTTAATAAACAATATTATTTTATGGAAAATAATAATAATTTGATTGCTTTTTAACAGGTGGTTGTGCCAAGAGGTCCAGTCCAAGCTAAAGGTTTGCTCCTGTCCTGCATTGCTGATCAGAACCCCTGCATCTTCTTTGAGCCTAAGATCCTTTACAGAGCAGCAGGTTAGTTGTCAGCAGTGTCATGTATCTTTCTCACTTCTCAGAAATGTTGCTCTTGAATCTATCTTAACAAATTCACTTACATAAATTGCTGAGTGAGTTGCTCTTCTAACATGCATTATTAGTATTTATACCACAGTGTCCACTGATTGGTCAGATGGTGTGGATTATTTTTGTAAAACAGCAAAGCTTGGAAAGTTATTGTTTCTTTATTAATAGTTCATACAAAGGGACTTGTATGGCAGCAGGATGTACACTAATCGTAGGGTTGGCGGTTCGATTCCCGGCCCACGTGTCTCCACATGCCGAAGTGCAAGACACTGAACCCCATGTTGCTCCCAATGGCAAGCTAGCGCCTTGCATAGCAGCTCTGCTACCATTGGTGTGGGTAGAATGGTGAATGAGAAGCATAGTAAAGCACTTTGTAGAACCGCTAAGGTTCTATGTAAGTGCAGACCATTTACCAGATGCTCCACATAACCTAATGCTAATAATAAATAGATGTCAAATGAGCTGTTAGTTAAGAAAGTAATATGTATGAAAGGAATCTTGTGAGCACCTTAGTTATGCTCTCTGTTTTCCTGATAAAGTGACAGCCTGTGCTTTTTGAGAGAGAGAGGGATTGATGAGTGAATGACTGTTTATTGCAGCTGTAAAGTATATGAGAACAGGAACTAACTTGTCTCTCAGACCTTTCACATTACATGCAATGTGTCATTCATTACTAATTTAAACATTGTAATCATTGGTAAATTGCTGTCGTATATGTAGGAATTATTTCAATAAAGTAAATAGGTGTGAACGACATTCTCTAAAAGAGACATTTATTTTCCAAAACAAAGACAATCTTCCTTTTAACTACAATGGGAACAATGCAAATTTATGCAGTGGAAGGGGAAGACAAACTGAATGTCACCACTTTCACAACCCATGAATGTTTTCAGTAACTTCACTACTCAATTTATTGCCCTTGTTGCAAACTGATGTCTTAAATGTATTATGGAAAGTTGCAAATGAGCACTGTGAAGCATATATTTGTATCATCAGATTCCAGGGGGAAGTGGATATGCAATAAATCACTCTAAAAGTAGATGTATATTGAAAACCACAAAGTCTCCTAAGCTTCTGTTTCAATAAGTTACTTCCATCAGTAATTCATGAAGATTTAAAGTGAGTTTTTAATCAGCATCGTAAATGTATGATTAAAACCAAGAGACTTGGCTACAATTGCGCTATGAGTTATTATTTGCAGCCTGGCAGAACTAGATCACTTTTAAAGAGTTTGAACAGATTTGCTTTGGTTTTTGGAGGACATATTATTTAAAGTGGCACTTCAGTGATTGTAGCATACCCTGATGTGGTTTTTTTCCACTGTAGTGGAATAATTATTGGTACTTGGCATGACTATTGGTACATAAAGTACAATATGATGCCTCATTACAGTAATATGTTTTGTGGCGGAAAAAGGGTCAAAGTAATGATGGACATCTTTGGATATTATCTACCCAATCTACATGTTAAATCTATCGAGGTTTAAGCTTGACATTTTTTGTGTGTTCAGGAGTTGTGTTTGTAGAACAGTGGAAATGCTTATATACATTAGATGTCCATAATAGAGGGGTATGCAATGATGTCACTTTCCCGCTAAAATGTCCCCCTTTGGCCGGACTGAGTGGCAAAACATCTATCAAAATGGCTGGTTTTAAAAGAGGAAGCTGTGACAATGCTAGTATAACTAACGATTATCAGCTTAAATTAAAGGCAGTTGGACTCGATAGTGACCCTTTCAACTTGCCCAAGAACCCGTGGCCCATGGTCATTAATATGTACCTGATTTCAAGGCCGGGGAAATGCATTAAATCATTAAACTAAATTAAATCATTTAAAAAGAAATATGTAGCAAATTATTCATCATTGTACAACATTAATTCCACATGCCAAAATAACTTACACTTTAGCCGGTTCACACTGTACGATTTTGGCCATGATTTGATCATCTGAGACAAATTTTGAGAATCCTGAAGGATTCCTCTAATCCTAGGCCAAAATCTGTAGTCTTTGAGCGCTAGTTTGACGATTAAATTCTGGCAGTTTCAGAAGATTTGAGGCACAGTCCTGTAGTGTGGATTCTCCTACTCCATATGAGTCCTCTTGCGTGCATCCATTTTTCACATCTTGACTGTCGTACAGTCTGATATTAATGACAACTGAGATCTTACAGTGTGACATTGCTTACAGCGGGGATCATGTTCTTACAGGCTAACAAGCAACAGTTGCAAAGGACTATTAAAAATCATAAAGTGTGCACCCGGCTTTACACTGTTCGACTTGGTAAAAATAGAGGGAAATGGTTTTCTGTACAAAGATAGCTCTGAATTCTTGTTGAATCTGTTAGCACAATTGATCTCGCAATATCTTTTTTCCATTTTAGATGCGTTGTTTCTGTTTTCGGGGAATTCATGCTGTACACTAATGCTGCAGCCCAATCCTTTTGCCCCTCCGTGGGCGTGACCGCGGCTACCTTGACGTCATGTGCATACCCTCTATTAGTAATCAGTACTCCGAAGAATGTTTTTGTATATTGTGATGTAAAAAAGGGGCTCACGGTGGATTAGTGGTTAGCACACTCGCAGGGTCAGGGGCTCGAGTCCTGCCGGGGCCATATGTGTGCAGAGTTTGCATGTTCTCCCTGTGCTGTGGGGGTTTCCTCCGGGAACTCCGGTTTCCTCCCCCAGTCCACAGACATGCATGTTCGGCTGATTGGCGTGTCTAAAGTGTCCGTACTGTAGGAATGGGTGTGTGAGTGTGTATGTGATTGTACCCTGCGATGGACTGGCACCCTGTCCAGGGTGTACCCGATGTGCCCGATGCATCCTCGGATAGGCTCCAGGTTTCCCTGTGACCCTGAAAAGGAGAAAGCGGTAGAAGATTGAATGGATGATGCAAAAAAGGCCCTCAATGTATTCATGTTTGTTTATCTGCTTACTAACTGAAGAACAGTTCAAGCTGTTCTCCTGTAATTGATTTTTGTTTCTCTTTGTTTCCTGAGCCAAGCGAGTACGAGTGTGAAGGATTAAGTATATAAATAATGTGCTAGTAAGATGAAGGTTTGTACATGCTGTCCTAGCTGTCACTTTGAAATACAACAAATTATGCCCCATATGT
Organism: Noturus placidus; assembly: GCA_022414735.1. Lineage (NCBI taxonomy): Eukaryota > Metazoa > Chordata > Actinopteri > Siluriformes > Ictaluridae > Noturus > Noturus placidus. The sequence goes on along the minus strand of JAFFST010047300.1, from coordinate 31,005 downwards.
TACAGAAATACATCCCTTCACTTTTACAGAAATGAAACTTCAACAGAGCTTGTGCAAGATGAACTGCTAGTGATTTTGTATAAGGCAGGGGTTTTCAAATTATTTGCAACCAATGACGCATGTAAAATAATTAAAAACTAATAATACTTTTAAGAATAATGTAATAATGTTCAGATTAATTTTGTGAATATAATCTCAATGTTGAAATCATTATTTAAATGTTTACAATTATATTTTGGCTATTTATTTGATCTGTAGAGCTTTTTTTTTTTTTTTTTTTTTTTTTTTTTTTTTTTTTTTAAATACATTTTTTGACCATTCCACCGACAAAACGTTTTAGATTCAAGGTGAACTTATTTATACGCCACTTGTTTAAGTTATTGAGGTTTGGATTAATGCAGTTCAAAATTAACCGTCAAGTTACTATGTATAACAACTCAATAATAAACTAAACAGATTACTAGATTGTGTTTTCCAACACTGTAACAATTAAAAAAAATGAATAAATCACAGCACTCCTGTGTACGTGTCACAGGCCCCTGGTAGACCCCGAACCCCACTTTTAGAACCACCGACATGAGGAGTTGCTAATGTGAGAGTGATCGCTTGTAATCAGTATTATAGAAATGGGTCAGCATCATTTATTCATAGCTGGACCTCACATTGCAGACAAAAAGCATGTCTGTGTCCAATTAATTAACTACAATTAATTAGAAACACTACACTAAATTTAGGGTTAAGTGCTTATGTTGACATCTGGTGGTCTGAGATTAAAAAAAACCCCAAAAAGGCAAATTTTCCCTCTATTGACACATTTCATGCAGTGAAATACAGTTTCTGAATAAGTGCTTTTAACGTATCATTTTTCTTGCAATGCTGTAAAGCCATAATGATTGCACTATGTAAAATACCAAGAGAGTAGAAGGGTGCCTTTGTTCTGGTTGAGACTAGACATCTCGGTCCTGAAGACACTGTTTCTTTTGTGTGAGCGAATCACATTTCAAAAAGCAGACTTTCTCCGTCCCATTTGCAGAGCCGACTGTACACTACAACTTTTATCTTTCCACCATCAATTTTCTTAATCACAGCTATCATGCATCATTAAGGGTTTTGTACTTGATCTCTGATGTTGAATTGTCTTCATCGTTAAGTGATGTGTGATTACAGACCGTTTTCCATTCTTTTTGTAAAGGTGTCATTTCAACTTATTGGCTCATTTGATTTGTATTCCTACTTCACTGTCTCTCTGGGTGTTGTGGCAATACAGATTTAAACAAATAACACAGTTCACAAGTGGATGGAAATGACACATTCTGTGCAAGGGCTTGCATTTCTAGAAACTGGTGCTAGGCGTGATATTTAGTCTTCAAGCAATATCTGTGAAGATAGTCATTCAACAGTTTGTTCTTTAGAAGGAATTTTAATGTATTGTACATTTTGCACAGCTGTCATTTCTGTGCACAAAAGCCAAGCCTTCTTAATTCATATCTTGTGACCTCACTTGAGCTTGTTGCTTTGAATATCACAAAGCATAATTTAAACATCTGGTGGTGAGAAACAGACTCATCAAGCCAGGCTTGTCAGCTCATAAATTGATTTAACATCACAGCTTCCAAAGTCTAATCCCCCTTTGAAGACATTTGAAGGTATCTGTTGTACATCATTGGAAATGCTGAAACTTTGGCACAGTATTTCCTGCTTCAAGAAAAGGAAAATATGGCAGCCAAGCTAGAGAGGTCATTGGCCTTCATTATTACTGCAGTAGCCAGAAACCACTGTTAATCATATGCTACTTGATTTCTGTCGGTCTGCACTTTGCTGAGTGACTTCATGCTTAGTGTGTCTTGAAACAACTCCTTTAAAAATGGGATTTGAAAAAATTCTGAATTGTGTTGGGCTTCACTTTTCTGGAAGGGTGGCTGTTTTGCATGTACATTTGTCATTATTAGGTAGAAAACATCTTCAGCATTATGAACAGAAAAAAAAATCAGTGTATAGAAATATTTTGTTGGCTTTTTATTTCCTGAACCTTTTACAAAAATGCAGGCTTTCTTTCCAAAGAAATAATTAATTCCTTCTCTCGTTTTTTTTTTTTTTATTAAGCCCTTTTAGGTAATTCAGTTATTTTAATATATTTCCTGCCATCTCTCTTTAGAGACACTGAGGCAGGGTTGATTAACAGGATTGAGAAACCCTTCCCGTGACTAATGAAGACTCCAGACAATCTGTTCTTAATTGTCCACATAATTTGGAGTGGTAGTGTACTGGCCTCACACACAGTTTCCAGTTGTAATTGTAATCAATCATTTAGAAAGGCTGAAATCTTGGGACCCTTTATAAAATGTTTTTACCACAACTTCAGTGAAAACATCATTTTAACAAGGTGACTGATATTGGGGAATGTAAATGGAGTTGGCTTTTTCTTTTTTGTGTGCTAAGGTTTTCTTGTTTTTCTTCTGTCCAGTGGAGCAAGTACCGACCGATGCGTACTACCTCCCCCTCTCTCAGGCTGATATTGTTCAGGAGGGAAGTGACCTCACCATGGTTGCCTGGGGAACACAGGTAGGTCATATAAAGGGAAAGGTGTTCACATTAATAGAAATCGGCCACGACTGACACATGTGGTGAGGTTCAGTAGTCTGAATAGACTAAGTTATCCAGTGAGTTTTGTGACATTTGCAAACAAAAAGCAGAAACATGGATTAAAACGATTTCTATCATAAAGCTTAGCTGGCTTACAAGGTGTGCTGACCTAGTGCACCCTGCTTCTGTTTGAACATATTATTACAGCTTTGCTGGTGAATTTTTGTTCTCCCTCCTATCTATTCTAATGGCAAAAGAGGATTATGATTTCTAAACCTCTGTGGGGATCCAAAAACATGGTTCAGTGGGTTTGTCCTGTGTGTTGGAAACAAAGGGGCCAGAATTGATGTTGGGGAAACTGTCTTGCTTCAGTCCAATTGTTTGATATTAAACATGCATCTGACATTGTGGAAATCAGGGCTTGTTGTAAATCCTTGATTACTCCCCTGTCCAATAGGTTTAGTAGCTTGCTGGTTCCTATAGTTACTATTATTTGTTGTGTTGGCATTGTCTGCTTTTGTTAATTAAAAAAATGTTCTGTAGAACACAGAATTGACATACTGGTACCATTTCTTCTGTTTAACAGGTTCATGTAATGAGGGAAGTTGCTAACATGGCACAGGACAAGCTTGGTGTGTCTTGTGAGGTCATTGACCTGCAGACAATTTTGCCATGGGACATAGAGACCATATGCAAGGTAGGTCACACGGATGGACATGCACACACAGGGATGCATTAGGGGTCACACGTCCACACTGCATGTATCTGTTTAGAACTTCAAATATTTGTATTTAGATTTACTCCTGAAGTGAACATCTACAGTGCTGTGAAAAAGTATTCTTGATTTCTTCTGTTCTTGTGTGTATCTCATACTAAATAGGTTTAGATCTTCAAATGAAATACAAGGCAAATCAAAGGTAACTTGAGTAAACACACAATACAGTATTTATTTATTTATTTATTTATTTATTTATTTTATTGAAGCAAAAAAATGTAATATTGGCGAAAAACAAATTCCTCCCTTAAACATAAATTCTGGTTGTGCCACTTTTTAGCAGAAATAACTGCAACCAAATGTTTCCGCTAACTGGAGATCAGTCTTTCACTTAGGAATAGAACTTACTAGGGACTATGGTTTGGATCATTGTCTTCATAATCCAGTTTCATAATCCAGTTGCACTTGAGTTTCAATTTACGGACTGAAGACCGGATATTGTCCTTTAGGATTTTCAGACAACAGAAATCACGTTTCTCTCAATTATTGCAAGCTGCCCAGGACCTGAAGCAGTAAAGCATCCCCACACAATCACACTTCAGTAAAGTATCCCCACACAATCACACTTCCACCACCATGCTTGACCGTAGGTATGATGTTCTTTTGTGGAATTTGGTGTTTGGTTTGGTGCCAGATGTAACGCTGTCTTTTAAATAGTTCCACTTTCGTCTCATCACACAGAACATTCTCCCAAAAGGTTTGAGGATCTTCAAGGTGTGTTTTGGCAAAATTTGGATGAACCTTAATGTTCTTCTTGGTTAGCAGTGGTTTTCACCTCGACACTCTTCCATGGATGCCATTTTTGCCCAGTGTCTTTATGATTCATGAACAGTGACTTTTATTAATGCAAGAGAGGCCTGTAGGTCCTATTGTCCTTAACTCTTTTGTGGCTTGCTGGATAAGTCATTGCTGTGCTCTTGGAGGAATTTTGTAAGGTCAGCCACTTCTGGGAAGGTTCACTACTGTGCAGAGTTTTTCCATTTGGAGATTATGGCTCTCACTATGGTCCTTTGAAGTCCTATGAAATAGCTTTGTAATCCTTCCCATATTGACATATTTCAATTACTTTCTTCATCATTTCTGGAATTTCTTTCAATTTTGGCAACTTCATGCTGTTGCAAAAGTTTTATTTAAGTGATTGAACAGAGTTTGCAGTACTCAGCCCTAGTTGTATCTAGTCCAGCTGAACTACATTATGAATGCAGTTTCATAGATTTGGGGAATTATTAACTACAGGGGCAAATTTTCACACAGACCCAGTTGGTATTGGATTCCCTTTTTGCTTCAATAAATAACAATTTATTATTATTAAAAAAAAACTGTATTTTGTGTTTACTCAGGTTGCCTCTGTTTTATCTTAGATTTTATTTTAATTTCTGAAACAGTTTAGTATGAGATATACACAAAAAAACAGAAGAAATCAGGCAAATACTTTTTCATAGCACTGTAACTTTGATATTAACTGACACTGATACTGTCATAACACAGATGTAAAGATTATATAATATACAACTTTGTTTTAAGCTTAAACCTAAAGCTTACTGATTCGCAAGACCATATCTGTTTTTCTCACACTTCAGTTGTATGCCACAAAATAAAACTTTCATACATTTTGTGAAAGTTAATGGAAGTTTATTTTTTATTTTTTTATACACACTATATATTCAGTAGCATAACTCAGCTACAGCTGACGGTCACACATGTACAAAATAAAGTGACAAAATATCACTTTAACAAACAGACAATTAGAAAAAAGTGTATTCATGATATATATACTTATTATACAAAGTTCATAGAGTTTATATAAAGATTTATGTTTTTCTTCTTTTTTTTATGTCCTGTTTGCTAGTATTAATACAGAATAAGGAATGAGAAATGCAGTTTAACTAAAATGTTTCTTAAATTAGAGATGGCTCATGGTCATTTTGTTCTAAAAGATGTTTCTTCAGATATGGGCATTTCCATGTGGAACAACTTTGTTGAAGGAGCAATCACGTTTGCCTTTTACGTTTTAATGTGCCCTGAAATCTGTTCAAATTCAAACATCAGAATTGGTCACATTTGAATTTGCTAGTTGGCCAGCTTGCAGTTCCGTGCAGACAGTGAACTAAATCTAATGACCTAGCTAGAGTTCATTAGTTGTAGCATTAAAAACTAGTTGCAGATGTTATAACAGAACAGGGTCCAACTGACTCCAAGCTCAGAATGAGTCAGAGGCTGCTCATACGTTCTGTTTGGTGTCCTCTGCATGTATGGAGGCGTGGGTTTTGTCTATGCAGCAGCAGTTCATTAAAGCATGACTGCACAGGAACATGTTGTTTCTGGTTTCCTGTTGCTTTCTCTGGATGCTATACAGGATTGGTATTCAACATCTTTGCTTACACGTCGTTTGTTGACTAAACGAAATCAGCTGAAATAGCAGTAAAACTTTCCCCCTTTCTGGTGCCTAGAATTCTCTGTAAATATAATAGTCATTTATTTAAGGGATCAATAAAATGGTCAATTTTCTCCTGCCAGACCAGCAGTCTAGATGGCATGATGTGGAAATATTTTTCCTTTTTTAATTTTATGTCTGTCTTGTTTATTTATTTCATTCAGTACTGACTGCAGACAGCACAATGGTGCAGTGGGTAATGTTACTGCTTCACAGCTCCAGGGTCCGAGGTTCAATCCTGAGCTCAGGATATTGCATGGGTTTTCTCTGGGTTCTCCAGGTTTCCTCCCACTGTACAAAAACATGCCGGTAGACAGTTTGGCTATGCTAAATTGCCCTTTGTGTAAATGTATGTGTGCATGGTGCCCTGTAATGGACTGGCATTCCATCTGAGTGAATTTTCCTGCCTTTCACGCTGTGTTATTGGTATGGTTGTGGATCCACTTTGATCTGACCAGGATAATGCGGCTGTGGCGGCTGTGGCTCAGTCGGTAGAGCGGGTTGTCCACTAATCCACTAATCGTAGGGTTGGGGGTTCGAATCCCGGCCCGGGTGATCCCATGCCGAAGTGTCCTTGGGCAAGACACTACCCTAAGTTGCCCCCGATGGCAAGCTAGCACCTTGCATGCAGCTCTGCTCCCATTGGTGTGTGAGTGTGTCTCATTTGTAAGTCGCTTTGGATAAAAGCGTCTGCTAAATAAATAAATGTAAACGTATAATGCAGTTATCCTGTTAAAGGTGAATGAATGAACAAACCGCTGACTGAAACATCATAATACCTCTTATGTTGTAAGGATGCAAAGAGACAATGGACAGTGCCTAGGAGATGTTACATAATTAGTGCAGATGTTTTCTGCAAAATTATTGCCACCTATACAATTAATATTTGGTGCAGTTACTATGCCTCAGTGAGGTTATACAACAACTGTAATGGGATACTGGACTTTTTTTTTCTCCTTTTCCCTACAAATCATTTCCAGCTTCTTTTTATTCTTAGTTTTGCATATGTGGACTGCCGTCTTCAATTCAGACCACAGGCTTTCAGGGTTCAAATCTAGAGACTGAGACATTCATTGCAAAACATTGATTTTGTGTTCCCACAACCATCTTTGTTCTTATTTGGATGTTTGATTGTTGTTATTATCTTTTTGAAATATCCATGTATGACCAAGTGTTAACCTCCTTCAATGTAGTATGTCTTGTGTGGATGCAGTATGGAAATGTGATGTCTCTTGCGGTTGAAAGTTGGCTTGGTGTTGTATTGTCTTTGGGCTGTGAATATGTCTGCATTGTTTTGTATAGTCTTTTAGAACGACATGAAAGTAAGAATTTCATTCTTCAGTATAAGTGACTATAAAGTGACTAGACCAGCAAGGTTTGAATGTAATCGAATCATTGTGTTTAATATATATTTTTCTTTTTATTTCCCTTAAGGGTAATGTAATATGGAGTCCATAATCATATGGCTTTTATGTCCCCATATTCCAATAGATGTATATTTAGTCCTGTGTTCTCCTGTGAATTGGTGACAAAAGTTTTTAGTTAGCCCGTATATTATTACACTGTAGCCATCATCAGTTTTGCCAGTATTAGTTTTTGTGTTATAACTTATTGTAATACCGTTCATATTATCTGCTAATCATATATAGAAAACTGCATTTCATTGCTCAGTACCTCTATCTATCTATCTATCTATCATTAGAAAGCATTTTAAAATATCTGCGTGGTGGAACCTTTTGATCCAGTTATTTGATCCATTATTACTGTATGTCCATTAGTTTTGTTAGGGGTGACGTTTCCTGTACAGGGAAGGCCAGCTGGCAGTGGAACTTGAAAGAGCTTTTGTCTTGCTACAGTGGGAGTCTGGTTTCCATCTTTAGGCTGCTCTATTTTTTGTAAGTCACACCAATAAAGAAGCTCTTCCAGTGCTCTCTTTGCTTGGTTAACCTGATCAAGATGAAGAAAGCTGTGCTTCTCTGTTAAATGTTAAAAAGTTGCAATAAATTGTAGTGTTGGTGAATTGTTGCAGAAAATTGAATGCATGAGATGACTTGGACTTGGCGCACTTGGTTTCTGTTATGGGACTTTTGCTTATTGGTGATCCACAACATCCGTTTTGTGTAGCTTTTTTTTGTGTGGACGATACTATTTACTGTTAAATAAACCAAGGAATAGTTTTTTTAAATAATTTTTTTATATATATTATATAGGAGGAAGGAAGGAAACTGGAGCTTATTGTATGTATTGATGCAATACGTTTTGGCTGGGTTTGTCAGATAATAAAGAGATGCATCTTTTAAAACTTCACTTTGGCTCATGCTCTGGTATGCGTGATTTGTGGTTTCGCCAATTCGAGTATGATGGATGCATTGAGGAGAAGCGTGGAATACTGGGTAGGGATGAATGGTATGTGTCTGTGTGTTTATGTCCCCTGGAATTGTGATTCTAGGAATAGAGACAGCTAACTTTGTGCCAGGCCTACTTAGGCTTTCTTGCTCTGTTTACACAACGTTTGCCTTATCAACCTCTCTGCCTCATTTACTAAATGTCCATGCAGTATGATGCACATCTTATTTGAAAGAGCTGTGAGTTCAGACCTGTTTATTTGACAGGAAGCCAGGTGGCAGTAATATGAAACCATATTAAAAGGCAGGGTTATGCTTTAATGACAGTCTTGAAGTTCTTGCATGGGGGAGTGAGTAAAAACCCAAATTAAATAGAAGTCCTTTTTCACTTGGGTAGTGACAATTCACACAAAACCATCTGTTATATAATTTTAAGGGAAGTATCTTTCTGTCTTTTCCATTGGTATTAGATGTGCTTTATACATAATATACAGTGGTGTGAAAAAGTGTTTGCCCCCTTCCTCATTTCCTGTTCCTTTGCATGTTTGTCACACTTAAGTGTTTCGATTTTTTTTCACCTTTAATAATAAACACCTTCATTTACAAATTGCATGTTGTGTTTACTTGTGTTGTCCTTGACTATTGTTTAAATTGGTTTGATGTTCCGAAACACTTAAGTGTGACAAACATGCAAAGGAACAGGAAATGAGGAAGGGGGCAAACACTTTTTCACACCACTGTATAACTTTACTTTATATATAACTCTGACTGGACAGAATGGAAACCAGTTGTTCGCCAAGGTTTCCATACTATGTGGTAGACAGCTGCCACATCACACTGCAACAGCCCCAAGTGTTATTTTTTTTTTTGTGCTAACTATGTGCTTATGTAACATCTGTGTATCTGCAAAGCACTTATCAGCAAACGAGATATGATTCTAGAAGAACAAACAAGTAGCTACAAAGCTCTGCTAATGAAAATGTCAAAGTTAAAACATTTTTAATTTATTAAGTAATATGTTTTTTTTTTTTTTATCTACTTCAAAGTTCAGAGCAGTAATAAAGATGGCAAGACATCTCTTTGGAAAAGCAAGTCAGAAATTTTCATATGTAAACATTGAGACTGATGTGACTGCTTGAGGAGGTTGTTGTGACTGTTGACTGAAATGTTGGAATTTTTTTCTAAAACTTGTCTATTAGTTTGCAGGGGTTATATAATGGAGAAAACAATTTTATTTATTTTTTTTTTGAAGTCATTTCACCGACTTACTGACCATTTCACCAACTTATTTTTAGGAGTTTATGCTGCAGAGAGATTCGTTTATTATTATTTTTTTTTTTTAAAAAGTCCAAAGTACACCAAGTACGAACTCATTGTGTGTCAGTCCAGGCTTGTTTCCTTGCCTCCAACTTAACCAAATAGGTAATGTTTCTCATTTTTATTGTTTTCTGCTACAGATTACACTGTTCACATCCAGTTCATGGTCTCTGGAAGGTCATAGGGAAATAGGGTTAGGGTTAAGCAGCTTCAAACCAGGTTATGTCCATTTGTTTATTATATGAAAGGTCTGTGTCCTCTTCGTCAACATCACTTTCGTTCACTGCGCTAACACTGTCTGTACTGAGTATGAAGATACACCAGATCCAATCAGATGCCTGTACTTTGTTTCAGATAGTCTGTAGGCATGTGATGGTCTGTAGAATTCTAATCTAATGTGTTAATCATTAATTATCAAAATAATAATTAAAAAAATTATTATGTAATGTAACATAATACATAAACACACACTCATTTGTGTCCTTCATAAAATGCGGTAAAAGAAAAAGTTCTGCAGGAAGTTATAATTTAATTCTGTTTATTTATCTAGCTCAGTCCTTATTTTTTAATGTCAGTACTAAAACCGTTTCATCTACCTGCTTTTGTTTCAGTGAAAATTTACAGCTGGACATTTTATGTGTAGACCTCAGTCTGAGTCTAGATACATATATTTTCCTCTAGACGAAGCAAACAAATCTCGCTCGAACATCAGCAGCTTCAGGATTTTTCAATTATACTTATTTTTTAGCTTATCCATGCCGATGCCATACTCATGTCTCCTGTTGCATTTTGCTGAATTATTCAACATGAGGAAATGCTCAAATGGTGATTAGGTATTATGAATATCCAGAATAAATTGTTCCAATCAAGTTGATTATACATATGACAGATTGATCAATGTCATGCATTGAAAAATGTCATGCTTTTTTTTCCCCACTTCTACAAACACCACAGCAAGACCATCTGTTTTTAATCACTCTCATATGTCTGACTATAATTACACTATAGAAGACTTTTATTTATATATATATCTGTTGTTTGTTTGAGTGCCTGTCCCCGTCAACACCAACAACTGTTGATTTTCCTCTAACGGCTAATATAGTTATGTGTAATTGATTAATTGGTGTTGCTCTTGTGCGTTGTCTAGCAGTAAGTATATTTAAGAATAAACGTTTATGAATAATACCACAAAAGGGGTTAGCTCATGGACATAGACATATTTTGCAATTCTGTATTGGCCAACTAATATATTGGTAGTTCAGAAATCAAAATGATTACAAGGGAATCACTGATTTTTATCATTTTATTCTTCCAAGTGTTATGTAAGGCTTGCTAATTATTACCGGTCATGTTCATTTTCAGTGGACATGGTTATAAAGGCACATAGGACAAGCGTTGCTAGTTACAAATCTATATGTGCAACAGAGACATGAGTCTTTATTATCTTTGGCAAGTTGCTTCTTAAAGTTGCTGGAAACCTCAGAGGAACATGGCAAAAATAAAAGCCTGGTGGCTTGATTTTCCTCCTCGTGTTTTATTGTTGAAACTCATGCATATAATTACTTTATTAATGCAGATGGCTATGGGCTGAGCGCTGAAATAGCAGTTCATGCCTGTTGGTCAGACTGTCATAATGCTGTCATACATTATATTGTGGCATTTTTTGGTGGTTATCTCAGTGGAAAATTACTCATGGTTGTTTTTAGTGGTTAATCCAGGCATCAGCTCCCCTCTTGTGCTGAAAAGTAACCTGACACTTGGCCTGAAAACATTGCAGTAAGTGTGTATGTTTTTTTTTTTTTATGTGGTTCTCACACACACAATTCTGTATCCCAACTAAGACCTGCTTAGTGAATCCTAAAAGCATTGTGGTGTTCTTGAAAGGTTGTTTTGACACTAGAAAAGACAGTCTGACACAACCATAAGCTCCTAAACAAAGTGCTGTACCACATGGGTTGACGCAAGAAAACCATACCTGGTCATACCTGGTCATAATTGCTCACATTTGTCAGGGAACATGACAGGTTGTACACAAGTATCTTTCAAGTAACGTAAAAGTTTTTTTTTTTTTTTTTTTTTTTTTTTTGGATTTTTATTTATTGATTCTCATACACTTTTCAGAATACAACAAAATATATAAATACAGAATCAATATTTTTTACCCCGATAACAGTCCCTCCCACCTCACCCAGGAATGTTTACATATGATTCATTTATTTATGATTCATGTACATGTAATTCAATTACATATGTTTCGTGTTATTTTCATAAATCCATACAGAATCAAAGAAAGAAATACAAAAAAAAGAGAGGGGGTGGGGGTAAGATGGATAGTATTGACCGTCCACCTCTCCTTAATCTACCTCCAGGCTGCGTATATCCTTGAAGTAGGTAATAAACACCATTTTCCCAAAAATGAGTCTCAGCTACCTCTGATGTTATAATTGATTTTTTCCAGCTTCAAAAAGAACATTTAGATTAGATATAGAGGGGGGTTGTGGAGAGGTCCAAGGCAACAATATTCTACGCAGAGAAAGCATAGCAAGATGAGATGAAACACCAAAGATGGCAATTAGAGGACAGACCTCCTAATTGATTCTAAGAATGTCAGACATAGTCCTAAAAAAGGAGTTCCAAAAGTTCTGTAGTTTGGGACAGAGTGCAAACATATGACTCAGGTTAAACGGTGACAGGTTGCATTTTTCACACATGTCAGGAACATTGGGATATATTTTAGATAGTTTACTCCTAGAGAGCTGAGCTCTATGGACCACTTTAAATTGTATGAAACTAAGTCTAGCATAGGAGGTGGTGGTCCGTATATTATCTAACACTCTGCCCCAGTAATCATCCTCAAGCTCCTGACCCAATTCCTCCTCCCAGGCACTAATGGTTTTAACATTGTAAGAATTGTCTTGAGACCAAATCGTTGCATATATCTGTGAAATAATGCCCCTTTTACGAGGATTCAGCTTAAACGCCTGTTCCCATGCAGATTTTATAGGTAAGGAGGGAAACCCAGTGAATAGGGAGGAGACAGTGCCTAATTTGAAAGAAACTGAAAAGGAGAGATGGAGGCAGGCTGTGTGATGAGGATAATTCAGAAAAATTCGCAAACACATCGTTGATAAAGATCCTCAAAGCATTTCAGACACTGGGGGGGTTGTGTATAGACTGGGGGAGAATAACTTTTGATGCATTTATCTTAATTTATTAATATCTACACGATGTTTATGTATGATGTGTATTTTCAGTTCTTTGCTCTTTACAAAATAATGCCAAATTGATATTAAGAACTCTGTTTAAACTATATATTAATGCCTTTCATTTGTATCTTTCATGTGTTTCAGTTCAGTTACATTTTTTTCTCCATTTCTTGTGACTTTTTTTTCCCCTCCTCTTCCCGTGGTTAAAACATGGATTGGGTCTTTACATGAGAAATTATGAATTTCAGCAAGAAGTACTCGATTTTTAAAATTTTTCTTTTTTATTTTTATAAACATACTGTCTGATGTTAATTTGTGTTTTTTGATAAGTATATTTAAGACAAGGAAATTATCTATTTACTTGCACTTCTTGCTGCCGTTTCGAGTCAGCGTGTGCTCTACCACACTCGAGCAACATAAAGAGCATCAAAACAACATTTAATGTTTGAATTTTGTGATTTAAAAAAAAAAAACACACCATAATTTGGAAGCCGAGACTTTCTTCACAAACAGCTGATTATGAATTCCTACTCTAAATGGTAGGATGTAATGTAAATGTAAGGATGCATCACAAACACACCATAGTGTGAGTAAGGTCTGCGTGACGCAAACCATGGCATTGAGAATATGAAGCAGGCCGACGCTGCACTCAACAGGATCATAACACCAAGTGTGAGACAGGAGGGCGGAGCAGTGCTGATTGTGGAATTAAATTCTAAAAGAAAGACAGACTGCTCGAAGTGTTGATTTTATTTCTTTGCGTCTTTGAATTAATTGAATAATTTGATCCAAGATGAAGCGGATATATTTTTGCGGGAATGGTTTAAATCAGAGGTCTTCAACAGGGGGTCCGCGACCCCTAGGTGGTCCGCGGAGGTACTTCATGGGGGTCGCGAAAGTTTTGGTTGATAGAGATTTTGTTATGTCCCCCCCTGCAATTTTTTCCACTAATTGAAATGTCTTTAAATACACATTAACATGAATTCAACACACTGTAGTAAACAGATAAATGGAGGCAGAAGATGTCTTTCAGTCATCAATGCACACATTTTCATTTTCAACACAATTTCATTCAATATATATAATTAGGGGGTCCCTGCTCCATCTCGCCATCAGTTTGGGGGTCCTTGGCCTGGAAAACTTTGAAGACCCCTGGTTTAAATTATGCGCAATCCTTTCATGCAAAAAAAAATCTACATAAAAGTTAGAATGTAAAGCTGAAGTTTAATTAGTTCTGTAAGCTTTGATAGAATGGTGGACTGGTTACTGTATCAGCACACAGCAGCCACATATACTGTGCAGTAATTGGCGAACGTTTCATAGGGAAATGAAAACCGGTCGCACCACAATAATTATTTTCACTCAAACAAATGCTCCCAAATGTGTTTTTTGAATTCTCACAGATTCAATTTCGGAGCATATGCGACCAAAATGGTCGTAATTTCGAGCCTTGACTAAATAACCTACACGAATCGTCTGACAGTCAGCACTCTCTGTGCTTCATACTCTCTTCACTGCTAACAATAATGAACCTTCTTCCAATTGTGACAGTTTGACAGGATCGCCATGTGCACTTTTCTGGCCTAGCAAATAGCTCTCTTACTAATTTACACTGACACAATCCTCCCACACACCAAACTAAGGGATCACATAATACCAGTTCTTAAATAACTCAATTGTCTCACCACAACTTTCTGAATTTATTTTTATATCCTTTCATTAATGTAAATTCTTCTGTCTTCTGCTGAGGAGTCAGCATGTATTTACTCAGAATTAGACTTGAGTCTCTCTGAAAAATAATGAGCTATATGAGCAAATAAAAATCTGCAGATGCATTCATTTAATAGGTGTTTTCCTATTTATTTAAGCTCTCAATTTTTTTCTTTTCTTCTATCTTTGTTTATTTCTTTTAATATATTAAACTGTTCTCATTGCTTTGTAAATCACTTAAATGTTTTAACGTGTCTGCTGGTGGTGATGTATTTTTCAAATAATAATGATTATTTTTAATTCTCATCCCTTTCCTCCATATTTTGTTTTTCATTTTTCACTTGCATCAGTCTTCTGTGCACTTACTCTCACAATAAGCTCACATGCTTTGAGCTTTCTGCCACACTTTTTCTCCCTCCCTCATTCCTCTCATCAGATCTGCTTTTCCATTCACTCCCGCAGCTTCGGCCAGCACTCACATTCCTCTGTTCGGCACTCGTGAGATTTCTAGAATTTTTCTCTGTGTCTCCGTGTCACCAGTTGGAAGTGAGCAGATGTTTCACACAGACTCCATAAAAGAGAGAAGTGGTTACTTATTTTTGCAGATTTCATTGTTTTCTTCAAGGGCTCACTAACTACTGTGCCCACCTATTCTGTGCTACTCAGTTATTGCTCTTAGTTTCTCCAACATGTGCACATTGAAATGCACACACACACTCGGATCAAGCCATTTCTTAGGATCCATTCTTTCCTTGAGCCATGAAATGTTACCAGAGCCAACAAGAGCAGAACAACATGAATCAACACCATTATAAATCATACATTATTCATATGAAGTTTGTACGCGTGCGTGCATGCATGAGAGTGACAGGCGAAATCTGGACACTATATTGTGTGGCTATTGAGTAAATGAACTGCTTCATTTGCTGTTTTCCACTCATAGTGGTTGTGGTTTTGGACAGTGCTTTGGACAGATTGAGATCATCGAGGTCACCACTGAGGCAGATAGCAGGGTCCCTCTGGAAAGCCTGGACTCTATTATTTTTGTGGTGACGTGATTCATTAGCACATCACTGCAAGCTTAATGTCAAGCAGTATAAGGTGTATTATGCATGTAGGATTGTTCTGTCTGATTTTGGCGAGTCGGCAGATGAAGAGAGGCTCCATTTTAGTTTTGGTGGATAGAGTGCATCCTATGTTGGTCCTGCTGTCTTGGACGTGCACTGGTGTAATCATGGGCTGACTGAACTGTGCTCCAGGTCATACATCAGAACCCAGAGCTAAAAGTATCCTTCATGGCCCCCATCCAAACCCTCTGGAGGTAGCATCTGAAGAGTGTGCAAAACAAGGATCGGACATTTCAGAATTTGACGGCGCACATGTGTGTGTTTGTGTGTGTTTTGTACTTCTCTTCATACTGTCCTCATTTGCCCCTGAGAGACAAACCAGATCTAATTGTTAGCTGATATTTCCCAGAATGCTGTAAATCATTTAGAGAGAATGGCAGAAAGAAACAGCAGAGTTGAGTAGTCACTATAAATTATCCTTTTTTTCTTCTACTGAGTGTGCACTCATAGTGACAGATGCCACAAAGATTTACCCCAAAACAACAGACATAAGCAATATCTGAGGCAGTAGCTAAATGTGTTTAATTCACATGTGCTGGCTGGTAGTTCAGATGACTTTCGCATAACCTGTTAAATGTACACGCTCGGTGCAAGACTGTTTCAACCATTATTGACAACCAATATTAAAGCAGGTAATTTTACATTTACATTTTTATTCATTTAGCAGACGCTTTTATCCAAAGCGACTTACAAATGAGAGCACACACACACACCAATGGTAGCAGAGCTTCCATGCAAGGTGCTAGCTTGCCATCGGGGGCAACTTAGGGTTCAGTGTCTTGCCCAAGGACACTTCGGCATGGGATCACCCAGGCCGGGATTTGAACCACCAACCCCACGATTAGTGGATTAGTGGACAACCCGCTCTACCGACTGAGCCACAGCCGCCCCAATCAATAATTCAAAAACATGGTCAACTAGTCATTGTTTCCATAATTAAACAACTGTGTCAGGACAACTGTGTTTATTTTTAGGGTGTTTTATTTATGCAGTTTTATTTATTTAAACCTCTCTTCACTTAACATCCATACACAGGCTACATTTCCAGTTTCCTTAAGCTGCACTGTTAATGATGAAAGTAATTAAATCTGTTATAAATGTGCAATATAATAAATCTTTGTATCATATTACACTATTTCAGGAAGTACTAATTCATAAAATGCACTTAGCAAGCTGGAAGCTCAGCTGAAATCGCTGATTGTAAAATTAAGAGCACACAGGATAGCACAGAAGATTGTAATAGCTGAACGAGAAATGGAGGATACGATGTCTGCAGAAGCATCTGGGAGGTTTTTCCACCATTTTCAAGTCCGGCCTCAGGAGCATCCAGAAAAAGAGTCTGGTTTGGCCTTTTTTGAGTTGGCATGCACCTCTCTGAACTAGCTGAGTGGGATTGGATAGTGACGTGCTGGCATGGCACAAAAAGCACACTTTCAGACAGTGCTGGTCACAGCAGATTTCATTAAGAACTGGTGCAAGGATATTTCTTACATTTTATTTAGCTTTAAAAGACAACAGACTCATGTGCACCTCTCCACTCCATGCAAGTGTTAATGGTCCATTAAAGTAAAAGAAAATACATTTAAAAAATAGACCTTATCCCAGTGTAGTCCTGTGCTGTCGACTGTAGAATTGGCTTAATGTCTGTACTGTCTGCCTCAATTTGTATTCTGCCATACCAAATAGCTGGCGACTAATGAAGAAAATAGTCCACTGGTCTATGCAACCACTAGCATATGTTAAATTCACATGTGCATGGTGGCACTTTTAGCGCTAAACTCTTTGTGATTAGTTGTTGGAGATTATCTGAAGCTAGCTCTTTTGCCTTCGCTCCAAAATCACACAACTGAAACACCTGCCTCTAGAATGCCTGTGTGCTAGTAGAGGTGGAGATTTTTTTTCCTGAACTGACAAAATAAAGGTGAGTAGAAACTGCTTCCTGTTCAGATCATTTGTTTTTTTTTCTACAATTTACAGCGCCTGGGACACCACAGACACCGGCGCGTTTCTTCTGAGCAGATATTATATCGAAGCTGCCAGAATGTGAAGAATGTGCCAAATATTACAAAAAGTGTTTAGACTTAAAAATCATTGACCACATCTTGAAATAGTGTTTGAATACCATTGTGGCCTGACTCTAAGGGGAAAAAAGTAAGCAGGGAAACTTCCCATTGTTGCTCCTGTCATGAGCAGGGGAAAGATTTATAGTGTATGTTTAAAGGCTTCCTTTCCTTTCGCATGTCTTTAAACTGGTGGGTTGTGATATTGTGTTAGTGCTGAAGGTAGGGAAGTCTTTAACTGCATTGAATTGACTTCAGTGGAACCTTATGGGATGTTTATAGTCGTTTCTGTCTCAGATCCCCTCTGTCAAGCATGCTTCTTAGCATCTAGGTCTAACTCTTGGCCGATGACTGGAAATGTCTGTTTGTGTGTGTGTGTGAATGATGATGAGAGCAAGCCTGTGCACACTCTGCTTTGATTTAGTCCACCTCTCACTCTCAGCACTATGCAAGCCCTCCCACTTGAAAGGGCTGTATAAGAAGTTGGCTGCACCAGACTGTATTTGTCATGGAGATCACATAGTGCCATGTGAGTTATGATCGTGCGGTGGCTCTTCAATTAAAGACACACGGACCGCTCATAGACAATGTTCGGTGGCCAAGCCGACTCCATGCAGGCAGAAAGATTTTTCAGTATTCACTTCCTGTCATGGTTTTGATGAATGGAACTGTGGACAAGGCCCTGATGCTTTGGTCAAGTTCAGTGCTTGAAGTCTGGATTATGATGATACTGCACTGCCCAACTCTAACTAGCTTAAGGCTTACTAAACCTTATTATATGCTCATTATATGATCTCTTTTTGAAACGTTACCAGAGACATTATGAGCAGTTCTAGTACATTTTGTCTTAAGGAATGAACAAAGCATTGTCCCTTTTCTGACCTGGTGCTGCTCAGGCTGTGGTTTTTAAGTTAACGTGAGTGTATGTGTGTACACGTACACATCCTAAGCCAGTGAGCGTCTGCTGCCTGTCCTGGCATAGTGCTGTGGCAAGCGTAGGCAGAGAGTGACTCTCATTATGTTGGGTGTGTGTGGGAATGGCTGTAAACATGACATTCCCCTTGTGCAAGCGGCCTGGTCTAATCACAGCCTGTAGCACAGTGAGCAGTAAAGGGAAGCCACCACTGCCTCTGGCACAGGGGAGGAGGGCACAGAGGACATTAACCCCGCTGACCACTCGCACTGACCTTCTGCTACTCTCCATTCTCTTGCGTCCCTTTCTCTCTACATCTCGATGTCCTCTCATACTCATAATCATACGTCTTCTTAAAACATTTTGAGTTTCATTGCTGAACACACTCAGACATGTGCATAATTGGTGACTGGGTACACCACAAACACGGACCAGTGATCCATTGTTGAACAAGTGCAGACCTGCCAACGTTTACACATTTTTAATGTGAATTCTTAACTGAAGTGATTTTCTCAATTGAAAGATGCTGCCTCATTTTTTTTGTCAAATTAAATATAGAACTCGTTTTGAACTAATTTCTGTGAAATTTTATCTATTGACATATGTTCGACTTAACTATATAGTTGCCTAAGATTAGTTAACATAAGTTACCTATATTTTTTTATATATTTTTTTAATGCCACCAAACATGTTTGTTCGAAAATTGTCTGAAATGGCAGTTTTTCCAAAAGAGGCACTTTGTGGCCACAAGAAAAGGCTTGAACAAAAAAATTTACAAATCATTTTAATGGTAACCATGATTAGAAAGTGATTCAAAATGTTCTTAACTCTCCTGTGCCGGTCAGTGCAGACTCATAAAAACATATATACACGCATATATACAGGGTTCTACAGAAACCACTAGACATTTTGATAAGAATGCTGCAGTTGTCTTATTTCATCTGTAGATACTAGAAAAGTTTACACATTTACATTTTCTTATTTGCTTGACATTACATTGTTTTCTGAGAATGGGAAGAATTAAAGCAAGCATGTTAAAATTTCTTAACTAAAAGTAGTCCCCCCCCCCCACCACACACACACACAACGCACCTGGTGTTTACTGTAGAACCCGAATATTTATGCGCACTATGCACAGCTTTGAAGTTTTGGCGTCTTGTGCTAGCCCAACACCTTACTAACGCACATTTTGCTCCTTTCATTTGTCCTTCAGTATGTGTGCATTTAATGCTGTGGACTATTTTGAGTAGCATGTGTGCATAGCTACTGTGCAGTGTTCTCATAGATTAGAACTTGTGACTGTCTCACAGTGTCAATGGTCAATTTAAATCATGATGTTTGCCTAAGTTCTCCGTGCTTGAGAGGCCAATTCTCAGGAGTATAAAAACGTCTACCAAACCACACCCTAATCCCTGCTTCTTAGAACTGTACTTAGAACAATAGATATATGGAACTGCCCACAATGTATATGTTTAGAACTACCTGCTGCTAACGTGATTAAAAAAAAACATAGCCAACCAGAATTGTTTGTATGTGAGCAAGCGAGGGAATAAAAAAAAAAACCCTCCTCTCTTTATTCATCATCCAGAGTCACTTGGGTCAGACTGTCACTAAAGTAAGTAAGTTGGACAGCAGCGGTGTAGAGAATCCAGAAGTAAATAAGCAGTTGGCTAACTGCACTGGCTGCTGATGGTGCTCTTGCTATAAACGCTGGACTCTTCATAAGACTACACACAACGACCAGATGCAAATCTGGACTGTTGGAGAGAGAAATGCTTCTCATAATGCTCAGCACATTCTATAAACTCACTGAATGAAGCAGTGGCTGTGATTACTCACAATATAATTTAAGTGTATTTTCAGTAAGAGTGTGGAGGATATATGTTTCAGATATGTTTGTTGATCTCTATTGAGAACAAACTTTCTTCACTGTGAAGATTTTATATATTCTCTCAATTTTGTCTCAGGCTGTGGAGTGTCTGTTTCTGGCAGGATTTATTGAAGATGAGGCACAACTCAACAAACTAAACAATAGATTTTACAGATGTGTGGCTATGTTGCAGTGTGGTCCTACATCGAGTTATTGCTTTAATTAAGCAATTGCTATGTCTCAAGCCACACCCACATATATTCGCACACTAAGGTGGTTAAAACTAAGGTGGTTTAATTTTTTTCACGTCAGCAATTTAGGATAAAACATTCCAATGATGAAAAGATTAAGAAGCATATTTAGTGACAAAAATAGCAGCAAAGTGATGGGCCGAATCCTGCTTTGTATACAGTCCAGCTATGTAGTTCATGATCCATAATAATTATTTTTCATCCCAATTTTCCTAATCACAGCAGTAGTATTAGAAAGCAAAACAAAAAAGATCAGCGGGATCTTAACCTGATTCTGTCAGTCAAGTTTTAATATCCATCACAGGTTGATTTCTGTCCAGCAATATTGCAATTACAGTCCTGGATTCTTTGGTAAAAGGAATCTAAGCAATGTGTTTGGGTTGCTTTGGGCTGGGATGATCCTGGGGCCCACCACACACACATTCCATAGCTGTCAGTCAAGATTAACCATAAAACTACCGTATTTTCCGCACTATAAGGCACACTGGATTATAAGGTGCAGTCTCAATTACGGGGTCTATTTCTGTAGTTGACCAATACATAAGGCGCACATGGTTGTTACGCCAACCAAAGTCGCACAAATTTACAGATTTTGGAACTCCGTCCACACATAAGGCGCACGGCTGATTTTTGAGAAAATTTAAGGCTTTTAGGTGCGCCTTATATTGCGGAAAATACGGTACTCACACTCCAGCAGTAACACAAAAGGAAAATGGATAAGGACCCCATCTCCTTAGTGAAATGCTTTATTTGTATATTTAAATGTCAAGGGGGTTAGTCAGGTAGGGGTCTGTATGTAACTGAACAGTTGGCCACTTGACTTAGGTCTGTCCCAGGATGTCTCCCAAAATGAGGATCATACGTCTGTCATGTCAATGCAAGTAGGGCAGTACATGAGGCTAAATGATAAGAATGGGTCAATTACAGATGTAGCCAAAACATTTGCAGATAACTAATTGTCATATGAATCAGAAGCAAGTATTTTATAGCAAACAACCCTGGAGGGCCGCAATAATGCATGACCGAAAATGAAATTGTTCGTGACGGGAAATTGTTCAACAGAGCAAGAACCATATCCAGAATATAGGCATGTATGTGTCAGGGCTATAAAGAGAAAGAAAATACCAGCATGACCTAAGATGGTTCACCACAAGATAGAAGCCTCTGGTAAGCCTTGAGTACAGAAAGGTCAAGTTACAATTTTCTATGAAGTCATATGGACTGATGAGATGAAGACAAGCCAGTACCACAAAGCTGGAAAGAGGAAAGTGTGGAGAAAACAAGGAACTGATCATTATCCGAAGCTTACCACCTCATCATCAGGGTGGCACGGACAAAGATAGTTGCCACTGGAACACTCCCACTTACTTTTATTTATGATGTGACTGCTGTCGGTAGCAGCAGAATCAACCACAGATTCAGCCAAATGCTTGAAAACTCAACAGAATGTGAAGTATACTAGTAAAGATTTTCAGGGCCAAAAATATCATCCAGCTGTATCCCTAGTTGAACTGAGTTCCATTTATTGAAGAAAAAGCTGAAATTAATCAACCACTTCGTAAATTTCCTCACAAATATAGAGTGTTGGGAAAGATACCCAGAGTCCTGTGATGGCCATGGGTTGAAGACAAGACTTAATGGATTTCAAGTGATTTGCAAAGTACTATATATGGCAATTTTTCTATTATGGCCATTTGTTCCATTACTTATTGCCTATAAACTGGGGAGCTACTGTATTTATGAATAAATGGCTCATAAATAACTGAGAAAATAATTCATGTTTTTTCAGCTCCTTCAAACCCAACTGACATTTTGATTGTGTTTGTCAGTTCCTTAGTCAGCTAAATAGATAGTCGTCATCTCCTAATAACTAATAGCATCCTGTTTGTAGTATAACCTAATATTTAGTCATCAATAAAACTTTCTATTTGTGTCCCAACCCCTCTCTCCTTCACAATGAGATGCTGTTCTTTAATTAGTGTGTAGCCTCCTAATCTGACTAACACACCCAGCCATCAGTTTAGCTATGTCAATATAAAACTATGTATCATCTGAACCTTGAGGATCACTCCCATAACCTTGGCAGCTCTTAAACCTCAAGAGGTTTGTTTGCACAGTAGTGTGGGGAAAGGGGAGTGGACTGTGGTAGAAGATGATATCAGATTGCAAATGATGGAACCTGCAGGGTGCTTTGTGTTCCTAGCTTCCATGTGCATGTGGATTTGGCTGAGTATTTTCATAGTGGAGCACCATGTTGGGGGCCGATTGGCCTAGCTTCAAGCACCTAGACTTTCTCCATCTGCACAGGTCATTAGCACAATGCAGACATTGCTACACACCAGAGGCTACTTGCATAAATTTATCTTAAAGGAATTTTTGCCTTTGCTTTTCACTTAAACATCTGTTGACTCACCTTGTGTGAGCTGCATTTAAATCATGTATGGGTAACACATTAAGAGAAAGTAGACAGTAGAAATAAACAGACACCTTAAAAGACCGTTTTAGCCCAATATATGAATATTGAGAAGTACATGACCCTAGGACGATTTTAAGGGCAGACAACACTGGAGGAAGAAGAGTTAACAGAACAGAAGCTTCATATATTCATCTTAGTAATACTATTAGTGTTATTAGAACTATTGTAGAATAATAATCAGCCACTAATCAAAATAAATTTCACATTGTTACCTGTAAAGCAAGCACTTGTTGTCCCACATTTTTTGTACAGAGTCTTTATATCTATACTGTATGTAAAATTCTGGTTTTTAACTTCCTGGATTCTCACCTGTATAGGGTCATACAAGACACTTGTCAGGACTATGCACCCCAAGTGCATGTGCACATCAACCATAAGCACTGCCATTCATTCAATATTTAAAACATTTGTATTCCAGATTGCAAAATCTACATTTTTTGGGACCACTCATGATTTCCAATTCATATTTCCAAGGGTGCCAATGGAAAAGCACTTGAGGCTGATTAGTACAGATAGTAGTGAGTTCATGGCTGATGACACCACTTCTTATCCCTACACCACCTTCTTAATTTAAGACCCAATGCCCTTTTGATTAAATGAAAAGTATAAGGACACTGTCCAAATAGGAAGGAAGTTCCTCTGTCTGCATTTTCCACCTGGTTCTGAGGATGCATTAAAAAAAAGGCATTATTGCCTGCTCTGTCTTGATGAAGTGAAAGATGAAGCTGAAGTGTGGGGGGGGGGGGAATTTT
>JAFFST010047296.1:29622-47812 GCA_022414735.1 Noturus placidus | reverse complement strand
GGGGGACAGATTGGTATTTCCTCAACATTGGGAGGGTCACGACCCCCCCAAAGAGTGCGTGGTTACGCCCATGCATCTAATATTTAATTTTATTCCATGGACATTCAAAAGAATGTAGGAACAAATGTCAAACGTGGGCAAAGTGTAAACAATATTATTTATATATGTTTATGTGATGCTAATAGTGTGTCTTTTCAAGTGTATTAAAGTCTGCATTCATAGTAACACTGTTTTGAATGCTATCAATACACCCTAAAAAAAAGTTTCCTCTTTTTGGAAAACCAGTATATGGTCACACTAGCTTTTGTGATGTAATATTACCTGCATCAGGAACAGTGATCTTTCATCTTTTATTTTATTAAAACAAATCCAAACATTGAACCTGTTTTTAAACTCTGAAATAAGCTCTAAATAAAAGCATTTTGGATCTTTTTTTTTCTCTTGACTTTATTTACACATGTGACTCTGAAGTAATCCAAAAAATAATCAGATTACATTACACTTAAATTGTGATACTTGGATTATGTTACTGATTACGAGTCCCGTCGGGGCCATGTGTGTGCGGAGTTTGCATGTTCTCCCCGTGCGTCGGGGGTTTCCTCCGGGTACTCCGGTTTCCTCCCCCAGTCCAAAGACATGCATGGTAGGTTGATTGGCGTGTCTAAAGTGTATGAATGTGTATGAATGTGAGTGTGTATGTGATTGTGCCCTGCGATGGACTGGCACCCTGTCCAGGGTGTACCCCGCCTTGTGCCCCATGCTCCCTGGGATAGGCTCCAGGTTCCCCGTGACCCTGAAAAGGAGTAAGCGGTTGAAGATGGATGGATGGATGGATGGATGTAACAGAATACATTTTTAAAGTTACCCTCCCAACCCTGCCTGGTATATACATTACAATACATTCTATCATAACAGTCAACAAAAATTAAGTCCTTTTTTTTAATTTTTATTTTAAATCACGTAAATATATATATTCTGTATTTTTAGAGAATTTTTAGAGGATTCTCCCAGTCTTCATATGTCAGGCTTTATGTTCTTTTCATACCAATGTCCCCGCACTAAACCATAATGAATGACAGTCAAATAACATGTACACGTTATTTACCAGATGTTTTATTTATAATACATGTTATGTCATGTTATATATTTAAGAACATTTCTTCATATCAGGCTGAACTCTGAACCACATTAAACTCATGTTTACATGATTTCTACTTTTAATATTTTTACCTCAGCATTACTTTTATTATGAAGAACAGAAAAATCACCCGTATCCCAAACCATTCTCTACTCCCTATATATACGCACTAAATAGGGTACGTAGTAACCCTACATACACCCTATGTGGAACACTATGCAGGCAACGTTGATGTATTTGGAATGCGGCGCGTCGTCGGCTTGTCGCCTGAGAGCCGCAGTGCCCGATGGGAGTTAAATTGATTAGGAGGCGACTGACTGTTAGGACACAACATGGCTGCCGCAGTGGGCTGTCAGTAGGGGAGTTGTTTTTAAACTCAGAAGCAGTTGGTTTACTTCGATTAAAGGCAGAGGACAGAGTCCGCGCTCGGGTCCCGCCATGGCTCGGTGTGCCCAGTCCGTGCAGGAGTTCATCCAGGACTCGTTCGTGCCCATGGTGGCGGTGCTGTGCAGTGACGACGCCGAGAGACTGAGCCGCAAAAACAGCCTGAGTTTCCCCGAGCTGCTGCGGCCTTTCTGCCGACTGACCTCGGAAGGTACGAGCTAACGTTACCTCCGTGTTCTTTTGCAGACACTGACAGCATCAGCGGGTTTATGTTTGTTTGTTTGTTTGTTTGTTTGTTTGTTTGTTGTTGTCCGCGTAAACATACTTGGCTAGCGTTAGCACTGTGCTCACTCGGACAGGTGACAGGAACCGGAGACAGAGCTGCTGTTTGTCCGTAACCGCTCACTGCTGGACTAACAAGTGGGTCAGTGTACAGGAGCGAGCCTGCTCCTAGTGCGCTGAGTAGGAGGCCGGGATGATGTGTACTACTCGGTTTGGGACACAGCCTAGTCCCAAACGGCCCTCAGTCTGAGATGCATGATCGGGGGTTTGCCGGTTACCCGAGCAGCTCATCAATATCCGACATCCTTAACTAACCTCTTTAATTTCGGTTTCTTTTTCAGGACTTTAATCAGCCATGTTAATACGGCTAAGCTAGCTAATCGGCTGGCTATAGCGTCTTTATCTAATAAACAGATGAGTGAAGCAGCGCAGTGACTTTGTATCTGTGTATGAATTCATGCCAGTATTCGGATTTAAACAAGAAATGGGCGTGGCCTACACCCGGACGTATTTTGTTTTAAATGAAATGTGAGCCCTAGCACTACACCCAGCGCAAGAGACCCTGTTCAAATGACGTCACGCAACTTCCGTTCTGACTCGAAGCAGTGTATGGTTACTTCCGCCGGCATAGTGGGACAGTAGCATGGAGTTGACCCAGTCTGTTCTACATTTGTCACAAATGTGTACTGATCAGAGGTTCTCAAACTGGGTGCCGCATAGAAATAATACAACTTTTTAAAAATGTATTTATTTTTGAATAAACTTTACCTGTCTGTAAGCCGGGATTCCAGCCATCCATCCTCAACCGCTTATCCGTGATCGGGTCGCGGGGGTAGCGTCTCCAGCAAGGAACCCCAAACTTCCTTTTCCTGAGCAACATTAACCAGCTCTGACTGGGGGATCCCGAGGCGTTCCCAGGTCAGTGTGGAAATATAGTCTTTCCACCTAGTCCTGGGTCTTCCCCGAGGTCTCCTCCCAGTTGGATGTGCCTGGAATACCTCCCTAGGGAGGCGCCCAGGGGGCATCCTTACCAGGTGCCCGAACCACCTCAGCTGACTCCTTTCAACGCAAAGGAGCAGCGGCTCTACTCTGAGTTCCTCTCGGATAGCCGAGCTTCTCACCCTATCCCTAAGGGAGAGGCCAGCCACCCTCCTGAGAAAACCCATTTCGGCCGCTTGTACCCGCGATCTAATTCTTTCGGGCATTACCCAACCTTCATGACCATAAGTGAGGGTAGGAACGGAAATTGCCCGGTAGATCGAGAGTTTTGCCGGGATTGTTCTCCTTTATTCTGATGTACATGAAAATGAGACATTTAATAAATGAAATCGATTATACGGAGCACACTAACGCGCCGCACACCAGACTATATCTGTTGATATGCTAGTGTACAGTACTGTTAGCGACATGCTGATAAAACCTAAGCCTATTTCGAATGGCTAAGTGTTTAGATATATTTTTTATAGCAGGAGAAATAAACGTATTTTGGCTATTTTATAGTAGGTATTGACACGTTTTGGATGCAGTGCGTGGCTTCAAGCAGTTGTCTATTTGCAGAAATAGCATGACAAATAATTAACTGCACTTGAAGCTGTAGTAAAAATAAAACACCTAAAACTGTATAAGGTACAATAATGAAGACGAGCTGTATGTTGATACGTGAAATTCTGGAGGGGACGGCGTGGGGACATAATGACGTGTGATGTTAATGTTATATGTAAAACAGGAACATGAAAGGAATATTCTAAAGTGACTCATGTAAACACCTTAATCACAATATTGTGTTATTCAGAATAAGGTCAATAATTAGATTATTGCTGTCTATGGAAACTTAGTCACTGAGAGTGTGTTGTCACAAGTCCATGAGGAGGTTTATCACCTTCAGGTTTTTCTGATTTTGTTCTCCGGTGGTTACAAAGGTGGGCGATTATACATTACTATAAAAAGTAAACTTTTGTTAACACTTGTTAGTAAACTTTGTGGCAACACAGGCTGAGAACGATGCATGTTTTTCTTGTTGCTGCTAACTAGCCTACTTTCCCATCCGAGGCAGTTACACGTTGAAGGGTAAACTGGTAACGATCATTAACGTTATCATAAGAATCAAAATATCATAACCTGTAAATACCTAAACATTATTATTCTAAACATTACCTTTCGTGTTGCTAGTTCGCATGTTCCTGCATTTTGATGAATTATCCAGCGTATTCATGAAGTATCCAGCAAATGGAAAAATGTATACACTGCAGCAAGACGGAGGATTTCTGACGTCATTGTGAAGAGGGACTGTGGACAGTGTTAAAAACACATAAATAGAAAAGGCTACGTTTCCACCCATTCCATGTATGCAAATTTTGGAATATAGCATAAAAATAAAAACGCTGGGTGGAAACACCAGATGTGAATACCAAATGCGCATTAAAAAAATGTATGTAGGGACGGGTAATTTTTCGTCAATATGAAGACGCACACAAATCAATTCCTCAATCCCATGGGGAGGGTGGCGGGGTAGTAAGTTGTGTGACTTTGCCTGAACAAATCATGTGATTGTTGTGAAGTAAACTGGGACACAGTGGGTTTGTATAACCGGACCAATCTTGTCCATGATAACGTGAGGTTTGTGATAGCGTTTCTTCTGTGTGCTCTGAAGAGCCAGTCATTTATTTTGATGGGGGGGTCACGATGGCTTTCCCAGTGTCATCAACTTCCATTTGTATTGATTCGTTGAGCCAGCCTCCCCAGAAGTGACCATTTTGTTCTGTTGAACACAAGGGATGGAAACGGTGCTTTAATCACAAATATTTTACGCGATATTCCAGTTTCTTGCACAATTTAAATATGGGGGCGCACGGTGGCTTAGTGGTTAGCACTCACACCTCCAGGGTCCCGCTGGGGCTATGTGTGTGCGGAGTTTGCATATTCTCCCCGTGCGTTGGGGGTTTTCCGCCGGGTACTCCGGTTTACTCCCCCAGTCTAAAGACATGCATGCTAGGCTGATTAGCGTGTCTATAGTGTGTGAATGTGTGTTTCCCCTGGGGTTGGTGCCCCCTCACGGTATCTAGCCAATTAATCCTCTGAGATGCACAACTAGGAAATGCATCACAGAGGATGTCGTCCATACCCGGCTAGGCTGGACAGGACGCTAAAAAAAAATTAAATATGAAACTTGGATGGATAAAAAGTTACTGTCATCATGGTGTGTGTGTGAACAGTGCCTCAGCTAGATCACTCAAGTTCATAATTCTTCTCAACGAATAATTTTTATGAATTTAGTTGGTTCTATTTCCCAAAAACATAAGCAAACAAAGCAGCCTAAAGCCATGTCTGGACTGGGAAATTGGCATCGGATCCTCGGGTAATTTCCTATGTTACAGGTGCTCCTTTTGTGATTTTATTTCTGTCCAGATCGGTCATGTCAGTGTTTTCTTCACCCTCTTTTGAGAAAACCATACACTGATTTACATGTTTTTGTTTGTTTGGTTTTTTTTTTTCTTCCTCCCCAAATTCAGTAGTCTTCTGATGATGTTTGTCCCATCCAGATACAGGTCAGAGATTTTCCATGCAGGTATGTCTTATGCCTGGGGGAAAACGAAAAAAATGAGTTTAATTGCTACTACTTGTATTATACTCCTCGCACGGGTATCACTGACTACGTTTACATGGACAGCAGTAATCTAATTATCGACCTTATTCGGAATAAGGTGTTTACATGAGTTGTTTTTAGTCTATTCATTTCATGTTCCTGTTTTACATGTTATAGAACATGGATCGATTAACGGCCTGTTGCAGAATGCGGTGAAAACTCCCACACGACGTTAATAGTGTGATTAAGGTGTGTACAAATCTGTAATACATGTCGATAATGCGACAAAAACAGGAGTACTCCACATCTTGATGACTTCAGTCGGATTTAGGTCATCAATAATCGCTATTTACCTGATGGATTCTTTGTCAGAGTATAGTCTTAATCGGGTTAATATTGTTGTCCATGTAAACGTACTGAATGACAGCTCCCCAGATATTATACACTTCCCGAGTCATGAGACGAAGAATGGATGCTTCTCGTATGCTTTGCCGTTATTGTTTCATTGTATTTTTAAAAATGTTGCTGGTTGGCCTCAAAGTGAGAAGCGTGACTTATCTACTCCAGTGACTCTTTGACCGCACGGATGGAGCTTGATCATATGACCTGATACAAACAATTGGCCTCGTAGAATATACAGCATGCTAGAAATTCATACCTCGTGTGGTCGTTTTAGTGCTCACCAGGTGCAATATTTTTATCACTGAGATGTGTATAAAATTATATAATTACATTACAGACATCCCCCTGATAAACTAATCCAATCTGAATAGGGCTGAATTTAACCCAGCACGACCCTGAGCGGAGTTATCATGGCTGAATGGATGAACTTTGTAAACATGCATCATACAGCGTGTCACGTTGCGGTTAATGAGTGTGCTCTTTGTTCTGCGAGTGTCATATTTAGTGTCTTAGCTGCGTGAAAATACTTTTTTTGTTGTTGCAACTTTGTGTGTCGAGTCTCAACCGGATGCACTGTGGAACGTTCTGGCATGCTTTCTATAAATAAGAAACCGTGCCCCTCCTATTCGCACCATATCTGCTCACGGGTTGCAATGTAATTTATTCATATTTGGTTTCCTCAGAAGCAGGGGCTGATCCCAGATTTCAGTTTACCAATGTCCGGTATTTATTGCTAGTGAGGCGCTACAGGCGTGGAGTGTTTGAGAGTGACATCTGGACGACAGACATCGACTTTAATAAATAAATAATTCAATGAACTTCGTTTATGCATCTTGTGCATTCAGTTCACTATTTATTTAATTGAGCAACACCAGCGCTATCGAAACTGTAACAAAAGATAGGTTAACTCCCCAAAACGTTAAAGAACATATAACATGATGGAAATTATACATTTATCTACTTATTTCTTTTTTTTATAATTATACATTTGTACTAAATTAAATCATATCGTATCATAATAGGTTCTGTAGTATTGTCATGTCTAATCGTTGCCTTAACAATTGAAAGTGTATGAGTGGAGGCCTGAGGATTAATCCTTATTAAATTCAAATTAGGAATCTGTTTTCATGAAGCAGATTAATGAACATAATGCAGGCGTATTATTTATTTATTTATTAAAAGACAAAGCATACTTGGGAATCACTGATGCTGCATTTAAACAACACTGTAAAAAGTTCCCTGGTACTAATCAGCTGCTTCCAGACCGAGCTTGTAAGTGTTACAGAAATACTGACCATACCCTGAACATATAGTATATGGGCAGCTTGGACACATGACAATCACTCCCATATGCGGTTCTTCCCCAAACTTTTGCCACAACATTGGAAGCTCACACTTGTATAGGATGGCGAGCTCCATGAAGACATGATTTGAAAAGATTGTAGTAGAAGAACTCGAGTGTCCTCTACAGAGCCCTGAACTCAACCCTCCTGAACACCTTTTATGATGAACTGAAACACCGACTGGATCCCAGACCTCATTAATGCTCCCGTAGCTGAGTGAACACACCTCCCTACAGCCACGCTCCAAAATCTAGTCGAACCCCTTCCCAGAAGAGAGGAGGTTATTATAACTGCAGAGGGAGACTAAATCTGTACTAGGATGTTTAGCAAGCACATATGGGTGTGATTGTCTGGTGTCTCACTCATGTACATGAGTTTTCTGCTCTAAGTGCATGTAAACTCTATGATGTAATGAATTTCCTGATTTAGGGAGACTCACAAGCCGAGTGTTTCTTTCCCTTCTGCTTCCAAACAGCATGAATTGAATTGGGCATGGATAATGCAGGAATCGTTTTTACCAGAGCTCACTGTAGCATTGTTAGAAAGTTGAAAGGGCCTTTTCCCCCTCCATCCCAGAGGAGCTTCATAAGGGTAAAATCCGGAGATTGTGCAGACCATTGGAGCAATACAATCTTGCAGTCCCCATTCTGTTATGATGCGTGCTCTGTGACATGGTGCATCACGATGCTGGAAGTGTCAACACGAATGTGAATAAATCATTGATGCCACATTGACCACACCGTAAATGTGTACTGTTCATACCACATGGGATGGTAGGACGGTTGGCACGCCAACCTGTTGGCAGGATTTGGTTCGTAATACTTTCCATTTGTTGCATCAGATCCTTGTCTCATGTTCATCTTCTACTAGATTAAGGAGTAAACTTCAAATCAGCCTCCATGTGATTTGGAATTCATACTGATCAGTGGCGTAACTGACGTTTTTGTCTAATCCAACCAGAGGGGACTCTGATACTGGAGTGACAGAATGTATCCTATCTCTCAGGAAAACTAATGCAGCTTACTTAAAACATGACACAAGCCCATTTTATTCTGGTGTGAGTATTGTTACTGTAAAATAGGACTAGGCAATATGACTATTCTATAGGATGTCTTTGTAGCATTACAATTTATTTCTTTCCAGAAGATTACCAAGTACAGGCTCTGCATGCAGTTGAATTGATGTGATTTTTGTGTGTGTATATATATATATATATATATATATATATATATATATATATACTGTAAAATGTATTTAAAAATTAAACATCAAACACATTCTTTAAAGTTGCATTTTTATACACTGAGGAGAATTGATTTGATATTGAAATATGAATCTGTCTAGATGTGCTCAACAACATGGAACATGGCAACTTTTGTTTGAACCCACCCATTTTTAAAGTGATCAGAAATATTGCAACATGTGACTGAAAGGTGTTTCCTTCTTCCCAGGTGTGCCCTGTTAAATAGATTATTTTTTTTCAATTTCAACTATTAATAGCCCTGAATGTCTGTTGGGTCGTTTGCCTATGAAGACTGCATGTGTTGTTAAAATGGAAAAACCAACATGAAGACCAGAGATTTGTCTTTTGGAGAAAATATGGAGCAATCTGAGGCATTGCACAAACAGGGGGCATAGCCAATACAACAATTTTTGAATGTCCTGAAGAAGGAAAAACATACTTGTGTATTAACAACCAGACGTGGAGCAGGTTGGCCAAGGAAGGCCAGATTTGAATTCACAAAGAAATACAGCGATGAGACACATGAGTTCTGGAATCAAGATTGACCTCTAACAATGTGATGGAAAGGCCAAAGTGTGTAGGAAGAAAGGATCTGCTCATGATCCAAAACATTCAAGAGGTAGTGTCACGGCTCGGGCTTGTATGGCTGCTTCTGGAAATCGTATTGATGTAAATCATGATGGAAGCAGCAGAATTAATTCATGAGCTTCATCATGCAGCAAGACAATAATGACCCAAAACACACTGCCAATACAACTAAGGACTTTATCAAGGTGGAAAAGTGGAGGGTTTTAGACTGGCCAAGTCAATCACCAGACTTTAACCCAGCAGAATTTCACCCCCTGAAGAGGAGACTGCAGGGAGACGTGCCCCAAAACAAACAACAACTAAAAGAAGCTGTAGTACAAACCTGGAAAAGCATCACAAAACAATGCACCAGTCGATGATGTCAGAGGGTCTCAGGCTTGATTCAGTTATTGCAAGCAAGGGATATGCAACCAAATTTTAAGTGCTATTTACTTTAAGACGGGTTTGTTTGTTCATATGCTTTTGCTCACCACCATTTCTTGAGTGTTTAGTAAAAACACAAATGATTGTCCTTGTTGTTCTTATACTTTTGGAGGAGACTCTGTCTGTTCAAAAAAACACTTCATAAATGAAGTGAGACCTTGAGACTTGAACAGCAGTGCTTCTTTCAAATCTGATCACTTGAGTTGCATGGTAGGGACCCCTCTCTCTCTCTCTCTGTGTGTGTCTCGAATGTAATTACATTTAGTTTTATTTGGGAATGTTTTTGACAGTTGAATGAATAGAAAGCGCACTTCAGTCTTCATTTAGAAGCTATGCTGACAACAACCTGCTTACACTAGAGTATTTGTGTTGTGGTTCACTGCTCTTTGTGTGTGATTTTTATTTATTTTTTTCCCCTGTGAGAAGTGTTTACTACTATCGAACACAAGGTCTCATCTATTTGTCACTTCATTCATAAAAGAGAAATCTCACTGTTCTACGGTATTATCATCCTGCAGGTCACCTGCGTGACCCCAATAACCAGATGGTGGTGGTGAAGGGGCTGAGGATCAGCGTGACCGGAGTGAACACACGGCTAGCACACCCTGCCGAGCTGCATGGACTCCTGAGCCAGGCCGTGTCAGCCTGTCAGCCTCCCGAAGGAATCGCTGCTAACGTCATCACTGCTGGAGACTACGACCTCAACATCAGCGGTGAGTCACTCCGGGAGAAAGAGACAGGAAACGAGATGTGAGGTAGAGATGTGGGAAACAAGGAAAGGGTGAGACAGGGGAGACCGTAAAATTGTGGAAGAGAGAAACGGGGAGTGAGGGAGAGCTAGAGAGGCAGTGAAAGACATGAAATGAGATGTGAGAGTGGGACATTGAAAGAGGTGCAGATAGAGGAGGATAGACCGGGAAGAAGGAGATAGGGAAGGAATGAGGAAGAGAGAGACTGGGGGAAAGCTGGAACATAAGAAA
Organism: Noturus placidus; assembly: GCA_022414735.1. Taxonomy (NCBI): domain Eukaryota; kingdom Metazoa; phylum Chordata; class Actinopteri; order Siluriformes; family Ictaluridae; genus Noturus; species Noturus placidus. Next base: position 37,446 of record JAFFST010047296.1, on the reverse strand, counting down.
GAGCGAGAGAGATGGTGAGGGAAACGAGAGATGTGGAGAAAATGGTTATAAACAGAACGAGAAGGGGATGGATGGAAAGATGGAATTGGAGCCATGAAAAGAGATTGTGATGGAGGGGTAGAGAAAGGGAAATACACAGAGGAAGAGAAAAACAGGGTAACGCTGGAAATAGAGAGATGTGGAAAGAAAAGGGAGAGAGAATTAAACACCGTAAAAAGATGGCAATAGATGAATATGTAGAGGGAGAGAAACGGGGAAAGGGAGAAGAGAATAGTGTAGGAAAGTGAACTAGAGGGTAACAAGGAGGGGGAAATGGGGTATGTAAGAGGAAGAGAGAGAACGAGGAGGAAATGGAGAAATGATTGAGAAAGGGGAGGAAGTCTGAACAAATGGTGGTGTGAAGCAGACAAAAAGAAAAACAGCTGTCTAAAGACCGGTGGGGAAACTGGATGAAATGAAGACGAGAAGAAACTACTTCTGTCTTGTAGTTCTTTTAAAAAAAAAAAAATCTGGCGTGTGTGTGGACTCTGTAATGGTATTTCTGTGTGAAGCCATAATGTGCGTGACAATAATGACACCTGCTGTGGCGTGTCCCAAAAACTTCATTCCTCCCTACACATTTCAGCCTCCACATTCTCCAGTCCCCCAGCGGACCTCCACTTCACTTATTAACGGTATCCTGATTAATAGATGGGAAGCTTGTCATAAAGTATTAGTCCATTAGAATTATTCCATGAGTTCATGTTCGTGCTCAATGAGCTCCTGTATATGGAAATTAGCATCCATGTGCAAGCGAGTACACTGTGGTAGTTCATTTCAGTCATAGCCTTTTCAGTGGGACAGCAGGGACCTGCGTAGCATCACTGCTTTATATACGCTACATCACCAAAACATTGTGGACACCTGGCTGTAACACTCGTGATCGTTGAACATCCGATTACAGGTTTATTCCTCCTTTGCTGTTATAAGAGCTCCTTTCTTCTGTGAAGGCTTTCCACTAAATTTTGGAGCATGGCTGTGGGGATTTTAATTCATTCAGATACTGGTGCATTAGTGAAATCAGGGACTGATGTAGGGTGAGGAGGTCTGGGGTGAAGTCGGTGTTACAGTTCATCCCAAAGGTGTTCAGTGGAGTTGAGGTCAGGGCTCTGTGCAGGACACTCGAGCTCTTCCACTCCAACCTCAGCAAACCATGTCTTCATGGAGGAATTGCAGGCATAATTACCCACGATTTTCTCACCGAACTCTAAGGTCGGCTGATAATTCTAGTTCTTTCCAGATACACACGCGCGTCTGTGACTTGCTGTGCAGGTGTCACCTCACACTGGAATGAAAAAGATTTTTGACTGCTGCCACTTGCTGTATTTATTGTTGCACATCAGTGACCCTCCCCCAAATATTAAACACCTGTTGGTTTGAGGCATTTCCCTTTTTTCCCCCCTCGCTTTTAAATCGTTTGTGAATACCCGTGCGGCTGTACACGTTTTACTTTCACTTTCCAATCAGTGGCAGTGGCTTGAATGGTGGGTTTGTTATTATTCTTGATGACAAACATAACAACAAAACAGTTCAGTGACAAACTCGCTTATATTAGACAGAACTTTTGAAACCGAGTTTTTTCATCATCGTGTTCTCAGTCAACTTGCCTCACTCTCGTCACGTGATGAAATAAATCCGATCTGTTCTGTGACTCCGACTCATTCGGCTCACGCTGAATTGAGCAAATGCGTTCAGTTTTTAATTGTAGCGTTCGTTCTCTAACTGAGCTAAATGATTTTTATTACTATAAAAAGTGAAACGACAGTGAGGATGGTGCCGCAGTGGGCAAGGGATTTTTAATAGCGAGGTCTGAAAGAGTGCAAAAAATGACATAATAAAGTGCAATGTTACTCGTGTTAAAAGCTTTGAGGTAAACAGATTGTGGCTGAGTTTGTCTCAATTTCTTGGCACCAAGCAGCTTAAACCGCATGTCAGACCTTTTATGTAGCGCATCTGATTTCTGCAATAATGGCTGTTCTATTAAATAAAGTTTATTAATTAAAGCAAAGCAAGTATACTTTACCAGTGCACATAGTTGTTGACTCATCTCTCCTCAGATACAGCACTGCAATGATGGGCCTGCACTCAGTTCTGAAAACGCCCACAAGATGGCACTTTTTATCGGCGGATCCGATATTACAAAACCGATAACCAATTCTGGAAGACTGCTTAAATATCGGGAAAACTCTGTAAAACCGATTATGTGTCAATCTCTAATAAAAAGCTAGCTCCTGCAGGCTGATTAAAGGAGCCATTATAATTGCAGCTACAGGTATAAAGCGTTACTGAATATTAACATACTGTACACACATCTTTGTGTTCTATAAATAATGACGTATTGTTGCCAGTTTCTTTATTTGTGTGTGTGTGTTAAAAGCTGCTCAGTTTATACTGTAAATGATTTTATTGTTTATATTCAAACTGCAAATAAGTTATTAATTTATCAGCACGTATCATCAGAACTGACCACGTGAACATCTACAAACATCCGGAATCGTATAAAATACAAGCCAACAGAAACTTACTCGTCCTTTGGTCGTTTTATTGCTGTCCGCAGACGAGTGTAATCGTCTGAAGACATGTAAAAATAAAAAATAAAAAATATAGTGGCTGTCTGCCTGATAAACAATCAAACTAGAGCTATAGAGAGAGATACCAAATGGGGGAGGGGACACAACCATTCTAAAAGTCAATAATGAGTGCTTTTTGTTCTTTTCTCATTGTTGTGTGTACAACAAATAAAAGCACCAGTAGTCCACACTAGTGATTTTGTCATTCCCCATTGCTTCTTGGACAGGTGATAGTCACCTGGACTTTAATAGTTAAAACACACCAAATAACTTGTATGGCTAAAAACCTTTTTATCCTAAACTGGCTGCTTTAAATCGGTGTGTATTTCAGTTTTATCTAACTCAACCCTCTGGCTCTCTGCCCCTTTCTCCCCCTCCTAGACCGCTTGGTCAAAGCTAGCGTTCCCTGGTACTCTGACTGGAGAGAAACGCTCAACCAGCTCAGCTCCTCCAAATACTATACAGGTACTTGCTACAGTCTGCTCCGGGGAGAAAAGTGGAAGTTGAATTTAGCTTTAATCACCCACTCCTCGTCTCTTCCCCTTTCTTCCTGTAGCAAATCTATAGCTAACTCAGCTTTTTTTTTTTCTTTCTTTTTTTTTTCTTTCTTCTAGTTCTATCTCTTCTCACCGATCAAGGTGTTTGTGACAACCTTAATATATATTGTACACATACAGAGGCAAATGACTCATTGTGTGGGTGAAACCGTAATGTGTTTATTAAATAGAGGGTAAATATTGCGAAACAACTTTAATAGTCTCAATTGATGACTTGCTGTCAGATTTTTGGCCATTGTGAAAGACACAGATTTTAGGTTGTATACTCGGTCACTTTAGATGGGAGGAAAATCGATTTGCAAAGCCTTGAACCTATGAGTCATTTCACTCGCTCTCAGACCCACCTCTGTTCCCTAGCCCTTTCTCTTTCTAGATGTCTTGGTGCTTTAGATCCTGCTGCTGTCTTTGAGAATTTTAGTTTTTTTAAATCACAGAACACATCTGACTGCTCTCTCTTTGTACTGGTAGGAATGTATCGATTCTACTGGCCATTTTTACAAACCAGGAAAAGCCATATGCTGGCATTTAATAGCGTGCATCAGAAGAATTTTTTTTTTAGATATTTACAGGGAGCGAATCAGATGTGTTCAAAATGTGATCACATGTTAATTGTGGACTCCGGACTCCGGACTTCACTCCGGTGAAATGATTATTGCTCTGTTTTTCTAATTGACTTTGCTACAATCACTTGTCTGTTATCTTGACTATTATTCATTCGTTCATTTTCTTCACCATTATCTGGCTCGTCTTGTTCGAATACTCCAAACTCAATTTTTGTCACTGAGCTTTGCATAAATTTTGCAGAAAACCATGCCAGCTGATTCAGACTTCTGAGGTGTAGCAGAACTCCTTTAATAGTCCAGCAAGTCAGTCTCATTATTCAGCAGATATGCAACTCTGATTTTCTGTTGTTGATAATAATAATAATATTTTGCTTGACATTTTCTAGTTAAGTTTGAATTTAAATCTGCAGAGATACAGGTCTGTTGTATCTATAAAGCACATTATGTCCTCTGGTTTCTTTCTCCTTCCTCAGAAAAACTGAATTCTGTAATGATCTTGTTCCTCTTTCATTAATGATATTCTCTCCTACTGTATCCTCTGTTGACCCATGCAGGAGGCCTCACTTCTGCCCTGTTATGCAAAAAAAAACCCATTAAGATTGTGTCTGTGTGTTTTAGCAACAACGCCATGGTTTGAAGCATACCGAGAGAGTTTTCTACAGTCCATGCCTGCGTCGGATCACGAGTTCCTCAACCACTATGTGGCCTGTATCCTTTATTAGTTTCTGTCTCGCTCTCTATATATCTCTGACCTGCTTGCTTTTTCTCACTCCATCACTTTGGGTTTTTTTTTCTTTCATGCTCTGTTTCTCTCCCATTCCTTGTGTGTTAGTGTGTGTATTCCTTCACTCCACCATGCGTAGGTATGTTGGTGGTATCGTCTCATGAAACCGTGCCCACCGAGCAGTTTCAGAAGCTCTCTCATGAGCAGCACAGGATCCAGCACAGTGGAGAGTACACCTACCCCAAATGGTTTATCCCCAACACCCTCAAATACTATGTCCTGCTTCACGACATCAGTGATGGAGATGAGAAGAGGTTTGGCACAAAAGCTGAAAATGTATTTATTTATTCATCGGTTGGTTTGTTTGTGCGAGATTATTTACTCGCCCAGAATGTTCCAGTTACTGAAGGGCCGGTTTGCACTCCATAAAGGCTTTTTCTGAGGAAACCTTGAAAATGATCTCGGCTCATACACAGGGACTTGTATGGGAGATGTTCCACATAACCTGAGCCTCATTCTCATAAGCTGTTTGTTTAAAAAAAAAAAAAATGTATTATTGGTGAAGTGGGGGGGGGGGGGGGGTTACACTTTTTTTTATTATTTATTTTTTTTATCAGTACTTTGTACAAGTCATGGTGCGTTGCAGTTTGACACTGAAGGACCGTGTAGTGTTCCTATTATGTCAGCAATAATAGGAACTAACTTGAGTCGAGGAAGTTCCACAGCAGTAAATGTAACTATAAAAAGTGTGACGTGTTGTTGATTGATAAATTAATTTATAATCACTGGTACATTGCTGTGGTATAAGCAAAATAACACACTCCAGACCATACTGTTACACAAAAATAATACATTTCACATCAGGCCATATCACACCACCCTGTGTGGTATTTCCAAATGTTATTCCTTACTTTAATGGTCTTAAACATCTCCTGCACAGGGCAGACTCCATATATGAGGACATGAAGCAGAGGTACGGTACTCAGTGCTGTTACCTGTTGAAGATCAATTCTGGAACTGGTGCTGCTGGGCCAGATGAGCAAATGCCAGACCCATGGAGTCAGTATTTACAGAAGAACCACATCTACAGCTCTGTGAGTCCACCAGCAACCTGTTGACATTGACACGCATTCCTCAGGCTTAAAGGAACATTCCAGTGCTTTTCAAACTGAATTGTATCGATCACATCAGTAGCATTTGGTTAATTGCTACAAACAAGAATGTCGTCCACAATTTGCCCTATACTAAGAAAAATAACTGGAAACCTGTTAACATGAAGCTCACTTTTAGTGGAAGTCTAAGGGTTGCTGGACTCCATAAGCACACTTTTACAACAAATGGGACACTTTTTTCAAAGTTCACAACAATAAAAGGTCTAGGGATAGACATGAGAGAAACTCCTACCATAGACACGCTGTTATATAATCCAACCGCAGGAATGCGGTAAAAATGAATTCTAGTTACTCATCCTTTCTCCAAGGGTTTGTGGTATCCACGCGCAATCCATTCCACCACAAAGTCTGATTTCTACAGATTTAGAGCTTACTTTAACAATACTTTTGTTTGGATAATTTCCAGGCTTTCTACAGAGCAGTCAGAATCAACATTTCAGCGAAGTTGTGATTCCATAAGCTGCAATATTTACAATAACTGCTGCTGTTATATGGCAGTTTTTCCCTTTCTTCTTTTCTGTTGGTACACGTTAAACAACAGGAAATTGCACCAGCATACTTGGTTGTCACTGCTACACTAACTTGTGTTTGTAATAGCGTGGTCGCTTCCTGACCAAGTAGATCTCTACAAAACGATGGAAAGATTTAGCACCCCCGGCCAGATGATCTTTGCCTGAGTTAGGCTCATTGTGATGTTGTGCAGACTGAATACTGCAATCTACACATCCAGGAACCATTCCTGATCACGTGAGATCATATTATATGGGCTGTGTATGCCCATATAAGCTGTTCCTTGCGCTTGTTTTGAATGTGTTCATGGCCAGATGAGACTGGGGTGGACCTGGGGTTTTACCTTAAGGTCATATTACCTGGTTTTGTGAACAGTGAACTTCTATCATTCTATGGTACTATTTAGACTGCATGTGCAGGGCAGTGGTAGCACATTGGTTAAGATATTGGACTACTCGGAGGAAGCTCATGAGTTTAAATCCCAGCAGTACCAAGCTGCCACTGCTGACCCATTGAGCAAGACCCTTAACCCTCAACTGCTCAGCTGTATAAATGAAGTCACTCTGGATAAGGGTGTCTGATAAATGAAGTTACTCTGGATAAGGGTGTCTGATGAATGAAGTCACTCTGGATAAGGGTGTCTGATGAATGAAGTCACTCTGGATAAGGGTGTCTGATGAATGAAGTCACTCTGGATAAGGGTGTCTGATGAATGAAGTCACTCTGGATAAGGGTGTCTGATGAATGAAGTCACTCTGGATAAGGGTGTCTGATGAATGAAGTCACTCTGGATAAGGGTGTCTGACAAATGTGGTAAATGTAAGGACTCCATTGCTTAACCACATACTGGCCTACTGGGTGATGGACATCACCACCCAGTCCCTACAATATCATGCCACTTTGAGGACACTGTCTTCCTATTGTGCAATTCAATGACGCATGCCTCTTTCCCAAAGTCTGTGTTGCTGCTACTTCTGCATTACTGTAGACATTCTCCAGTTTCTTCAAGGCTAATTTCACCCTCCTAGTGCGGTGAGTGCGGCACCATCTTTGAACACCATTCCCATGACTCCTAAGATTTATTGGGTTCCTCTTGACCCTGTTATCCAGACGATTCTCACTGCCCCTGGTGGTTAGGAGTGGTGTTATAGTAAGCTAGTTATGTATGTAAATGTGGTTCAGTGCATCATACTTCACTTTGTGGCATTGTTGGAAAAGGTATTCAGGTAATTCAGGGTTATCCAAGGTTCATAGAACTAACTAACTATGGGTAACTAGGGTTTCTCATAAATTTTTGTTGACCGCCTCAACAACTGATCTTAGACGTCCCTCAAAAGTGTTTCAAGTAATCTGGTGTTCTGTCGTAAATACAGGTAAATTCCTGTCATTGGTAACCAGAGATTAGGTTGAATCATTTTTGCTGCAATTTTCCTCTAACCCAGTTTCAGAATTGCTTGCTACAGCCTTATGTGTAAGTTTAATTCGTCCTGTGTGTAAATGATACAGGAGCAGTACGAAGAAGCTGTGGTGAATAATGTTGGGGACAACAACATTAACTCTGAAGAGGATGGACTTGACACCTCAGGTGATTTAGCATGGAACACCATTGTGTTTTTTTTTTAATCCCATTTTTTAATTGAGAAAATGTTTCTTTAATATTCTTCTGATGTTCTCCTTACCTTTACAGAT
>JAFFST010047296.1:8251-20693 GCA_022414735.1 Noturus placidus | reverse complement strand
CCTTCATTTACAAATTGCATTTTGTGTTTACTTGTGTTGTCCTTGACTATTGTTTAAATTGGTTTGATGTTCCGAAACACTTAAGTGTGACAAACATGCAAAGGAACAGGAAATGAGGAAGGGGGCAAACACTTTTTCACACCACTGTATGATTATGGGGGAAAAAATATTTTCCATAGTTTTTCTCTAGTATAAAGAAAACAGTTGGTAATATATGTCAAAGTGGACACAGAGCCAACTGTAATTATTGTTGCTACTCATCAGGGTGTCTTTTTCCAGAGTAAAATATTTTTACCAGTGGAGTTTTTTTTTCCCATGTTCTCACGCTTTTCAGACCCAAGTGACTGTTCGAAGCTTAAGAGTGGGTTGGTAGTTTGAGATGTCACTGATTGCAGGTATGTGTGTTTTTTGATGTTCACAGGGGAAAAGCAAGCAGCCACCCATGTGTGGCTGGATCAGGAATACGACCGGGAGCAGTCACAGCTGTGGGCGGAGCTGGAAGAGCAGGTGGTGGCTGTGGTCAACAGGGGCAGGGGCAGCGTACCCATCAGCTTCCAGCCCACACAATACTGCCTCAGCAGCCACACCGATAACCTGCGCAACCCCCTCTCTATAGTGGAAGGTAGGACTCCTCTCATGCCTCCACTGAGACTTTTAATATTTGTTTCACAGCATACTCAACAATCTATATTCTCCAGCTCTATTAAATATTAACCCCTTGGGTGAGAACCCAGACAACGAAAGTTCCTTCGGTTTGTAAACGCAAAAAGAGATTGTTGGGATTTGAGTTCATTCAATGGACCGGATTATTCATAGTTTCATAATTCATATATTCATATATTATCATGTATTCATATCTCCTTATTTCTTGAAGCTGTGGTTAAGTGTTTTAGTGAGTGGTTTTTGCATCTGTTCTGCTGGGAATATGTGTCTTAAAGTCCCCACGAAATCAAAATGGACGTTTTGTGGCTTTCAGTATAAATATGTCAACCTTAAGGTTATCTATAAGCTAGTGCGCTCCAAAACAGTGACAAAATTCATGTTTGCAAGATATATGCATTCATAATTTACAGTCTCTTTTTACAACTAATACGGATCAGCAAGTTTGATGAGCTCATTCTGCACGTCAGCGTCATCAGATTTTCTGTCCAATCAAATGCTCTGTATCTGAATCTGGTGTCCTGCCCCAACGTTATAAATAAATCACCTTGCTGAAGTTGCCCTCATTGAGTGATTGGCTATTTAAAAAAGGGCGAGGAGCCACTATGTCCTGCCAATGTTGCTGTTAAATCATGAAAATGCAAATGTAAGAAATCTCACTTACAGTACAGAGGGGGTTGATGTGTTTAATGTTGAAGTGGAACGATGCAAGGAACCATTTTTTTTTTTTTTTTTTTTATGCATTTATCCTTTAAATCTGGAAGTATGCACAAATCCACAGTATAAATCCATAATGCCACCAACGTGCGCCATTACATTGTGCCTCTGCAGAGCCCATAATCCTGGAGGTGGTGTTCAAAAATCCGCTGAAGGTTCCACTGGCTTTGTCTGAGCTCTCTGTGCTGTGGAAGTTCACATCGAAGGACTTTTCTGGGCCTCAAGGAGGCACGATTGGAGAAACTATCTCTAATGAAAATGAGGCACCCACAAGCCAAGTAAGAAAGTCTAAAGTTGTCCGGGCTTTGATTGATTAGTGCTTTAATTAGGCCTCTTGTGTTTTAATGTGGTTTCTTTGTTTCAGGCCACAGCACTTGATGACCTTATTAGCACTGAAGTCATTCCAGAGTTCCTTATGAGTCCTGAAGAAACAAAAGTGGTGAGGAGTTTGTTTGGTGTATTCGTTCATGTCTCAGAAATGTATTTCTTTATTTTTTTCCTTCTTTGTAAAAAAAAAAAAAATCATTGTTATCTATTGATTTTTTTTTTTTTTCTCCCCCTTGTCTCCCCTCTCAGGCTCGGCTGAAGCTACTTCCTCATAAAACAGGACAGCTGCATGTGCTCGGTGTGATCTACAACCTGGGCACTGGAGAGGAGGACAACACTGGTGAAGGTGTCTAAAGCTCACACACACACTCCCAACTAATCCTCACATTCAGCCATTATAACTTTTAAAGCTACCATCCATTTCTTCTGATAATGGATGACTAGATTAATTTTATCTGTTGCAGAATAGCTACATGATGCACAGCCTTTTTACATTTATTTATTTTTTTGTATTATGGCACACATGCAGTTCCATGTATTCACACGTGTCAGATGTATTATTATATCTTTACACGTATCGTTTGATAGTTGGCTGAGTAATTTTAACCTGCTCTGGTGAAATATTCTCTTCTGTGCACAGCAGCCAGTCGTTTGATGTGTGTCCGTGGGAGGCAGGATCTGGAAATCCAGGGGCCGAGACTGAACATGACCAAAGAGGAGAAGACCTCCGTCCAACACGGATCAGACCGTCGCCTTGAACCTATCATCACTCCTCCGATGCCCCTGCTGGAGGTCTGTTTGTCTGCGTAGCATAGAAGCAACCTTACAGCTTTAGTCTTGTTTGCAGGCTTAAGCTACATTCATCCTGCAGCTTCCAGGCCCCGATTATATTAGCTCTTAAAAGCTATGTCCTTTATCGTTTTCTCTTAGGTGTTTTTCATTAACTTCCCCACGGGTTTGCTCTGTGGTGAGATCAGAAAGGCGTGGGTGGAGTTTGTCAACGTGAGCGCCGTTCCCCTCACTGGCCTGCGGGTGGTGTCAACCCACCCAGAGTTCTTCACCTTCGGAAGTGCGACCTCTGACCTCACCCCAGTAACTCCCACGGCTGCCGAAAACTGCTCCGCCTACAAGACAATAGTCACGCCCCCGTCTGTGGCCGCAGTGACTCTGGTATCTCCTGCATTGTTTGGCGTGACTGGGGAAGACCGGCCCAAAGTAGCTGAGATTCATTTAACAGGAGGAGTTCTGGGACCCGGCGAGGCGCTACAGATACCACTGTGGCTCAGAGGACCTGATCGAGAGGGTGTGCACGAGATCCACTTCCTGTTTTACTATGAGAGTGTGGAGAAAAACACAAAGATCAGGTACCCACCAGCAGAGGAAGCTTTTAACCATATTATTTTTTTTAATATGCTTGCTGAAAATGACTGAGTTCACAGCTTCGAATGACCACTCTTCACTCTTGTCTCGTCTTCGTTCTCAGTCACCGGGTGCTGCGCCACACAGCCGTCATCTGCGCGAGTCGTTCCCTGAGCGCAAGAGTGACTGCGTGTCGCAGTAACACGCTGCCAGGAAAAGTTAGGAGAGAGGAAAGGGAGGCGGAGCGTTACGGCAGCATGTTGGTGTTCGTGGATGTGGAAAACATTAACACTGTATGCCTCTTCCTACAGACACTCCTCACTTTCCCATGCACTAACAGCCTCTCTGTTTACTTTCTAGTCCATCCCTATGTTTCGATCACGCACCCAAGCACCAAAAAAAAAAGCGCACACACATTTAATATATGCGACACACTGAACAACACTTTATTTCTTGCAACATGTGTTTTTTTTTTTTTTTTGTTTGTTTGTTTGTTTTTGCTAAAATCAGTGCTAGTTTAAAATTTTCTTTGGTTTTATTCCGATTAAATATTGTAACACCTCCCTCTGTCTCGCATACAGAGTGAAGCAGGGGTGCGTGAGTTCCACATAGTGCAGGTGTCCAGCAGCAGCAGACAGTGGAAGCTACACAAGTGCATCAATCCTGCCGGAGACAAAGGTCTGCGTCCTCTACATTTTCATCTCCAAAATCCATCTCTAGATCACCAGATGTTTCTTCTTTCAGACTGCCTACATATTGAGGGTCATAGTTTTCATACAGTAAATAAAAACATGCAGAATGACCTCGATGTTGTATTTTGTGCAGGATTTGTAGTGTGAGCAGTTTGGCTTAATTATGGACTGCAGATATGAACCTCGGCACTGAGCCTACAGTTCTCGTTTAATAAATGTTCCTCACACCCAAAAGCCATCCCCCCCCCCACCCCTCCCGAAACTTAGGCTAGTGTTTTGTTCTAGTCGAGTGTTGGGGTTGTTTCTTGATTACAGTATTGTTTTTTTTTTTTTTTTTAAATGGTGGTGAAAAATGAAAGGAAATAACTATTATGAAGTCTGTACAAATGCCTGACGGTAAAAATTGCCCTTCGGTCTGCTAGCGTGTACCTTAATGGTGTGATATCTCCTGTCTGACATTAGGGGATATAACTGTTATTGCTTAGGTGGTTTGGGTCCTTGATTATTGCTTTGGACTTACTGTAACAACAGGCAACGTATGTTGTCAGTGTCCCGCAAAAAAAGCACCAGTGATGCGCTCTGCAATGTCCTCCTGAACGGTTCTTTCACCATGTCAGACAGTGAAGCCACTTCTAAAGTCATTCTCCACTGCACTGTGGTGATAAATTGAATGTATTCATTTTGCCTATCTATGAAAAACAAAATGGCCATTTTAATGGTCAAACTAAAAAGTAAAAGTAAACTTTTGTTTATCTGTAGTCCAAGGAATTTGAAGCGCTCTACTATTTCTAACTGCAATTAGTGCCATTGAATTAGTATTGCAGAAAGACGTGATTTTATGAAAGTGTAGGTGAGTGTGTTCGAGAACTCGTTGTACCCATCTCTTCATGAGTCTCTTGAGCCAAAGGAAAAATTGAACAGCAGCGCAATACAACATGCTCAAAACGTGCTTTGATCAGTTGAACAAAACACTTTTCAACTTTCACATCATTACAGAAGAGTGATTTTGTTGATGGAGACACATCTTTATTTTTATGATTTTGTATTAATACTCAATACTTATACTCATAGTCTATTTATTAATCAATATTTTTTGTAGAAAGTCAATAGAGAAAATGGAAAGAGGAGTGTAGTAATTGAAAATGGCATACAAATACACCAATCAGCCATAACATTAAAACAGTTTGCCTAATATCTTGGAGGTCTCCCTTGTGCTGCTAAAACAGCTTTGACCCGTCAAGGCATGGACTCCACAAGACCTCTGTAGGTGTGCTGTTATCTGGCACCAAGGCGTTCGGGGATCCTTTAAGTCCTGTAAGTTGCGAGGTGGGGCCTCTATGGATCAGACGTGTTTGTCCAGCACACACCACAGATGCTTGATCAGATTGAGATCTGGGGAATTTGGAGACTGAGGCAACACCTTGAACTCTATCATGTTCCTCAAACCATCCCTGAACAGTTTTTACAGTGTGGCAGGGTGCATTAAATTTAAATCAAATTTATCAATTTGTATAGCGCTTTTTACAATGGTACATTGTCTCAAAGCAGCTTTTACAGAAATATCATTTTTACATTTACAAGCGACTTACTAATGAGAGCACATTCACACACCAATGGTAGCAGAGCTGCCATGCAAGGTGCTAGCTTGCCATCGGGGGCAACTTAGGGATCAGTGTCTTGCCCAAGGACACTTCGGTATGGGATCACCCGGGCCGGGATTCGAACCACCAACCCCACGGTTAGTGGATTAGTGGACAACCCGCTCTACCAACTGAGCCACAGCCACAGCCGCATTATCCTGCTGAAATTGGCCCTGTCATTAGGGAACACCGCTGCAGAGTTCTCCACGTGAATGCCAGGACTCAAGGTTTCCCAGCAGAACATTACCCAGATCATCACACTGCCTCCGCCGGTTTACCTTCTTCACATAGTGCATCCTGGTGCGATCTCTTCCCCAAGTAAACAACACATATACACTCGGCCATGCACGTGATGTAAATGAAAACGTGATTCATTAGGCCACCTTCTTCCATTGCTCCATGGTCCAGTTCTGATGCTCACGTGTGCCCATTGTAGGTGCTTTCAGTGGTGGACAGGGGTCAGCATGGGCACTCTGTGTCTGCACAGTCCCATACACAGTAAGCTGTGATGCACTGTGTGTACTGACACCTTTCTATCATAGCCAGCTTTATTTTTTTCAGCAATTTGTGCTCCAGTAGCTCTTCTGTGAGATCACACAAGTCGGGGCAGCCTTTCCTTCCCACATTCTTCAGTAAGTCTTCGGTGACCATGACCCTGTCGCTGGTTCATTACTTGTCCTTCTTTGGACCACTTTTAATAGGTCCCAACCACTGCATACCTGGAACACCCAAAAGACCTGCCGTTTTCGAGATGCTCCGACCCAGTCGTCTAGCCATCACAATTTGGCTCTTGTCAAAGTCGCTCAGATCTTTAATCTTGCCCATTTTTTCTGCTACCAACACATCAAGTTTGAGAAATGACTGTTCACCTTGTTGCCATGTATGTATGTGTGTGTATATGTATATGTGTGTGTGTGTGTGTGTGTGTGTGTGTATATATATATATATATATATATATATATATATATAAATAAAATAATACACCACCTATTGACAGGTGCCATTGTAACAAGATTATCAATGTTATTCATGTCACTATTTGTGGTTTTAATGTTATGGCTGATCAGTGTACATGCTTTGTACGAACTCAAGTATGAGCTTTTATTGAACAAATCACTTGAGAACTTAAGGTTGCAAAATCCCTGCGAATGAGTATTTGATTGTTTAATCAAGAGTTTAAGAGAACGTTCTTTTAAAGAGAGATTTCATCTAGTATGTGGGTCCCTTTTTTTTCATCCTGTCATGCAACAAAGCTGCGGGAAAAAAGGCATGCGAGCATTGTGAGAACATTTTCAAGTTACACATTTTCTTACTGATCTAAATTTTAATTGCCTTTTTTGTTTGATTATACCCCCCAACCCCTCGTTTCCAGACTCTAAGCTGGGAAGCCGAGAGAGGGGGAAGCTGTGCTTCAGGGCAACTAGATGCAGAACACATGAAGGTGAGAGACTCCCACATTCACAGCATTTCAATTCTTCAACTTTAGCTATCAGATCATTACATCAGTGTTATCATGTACAAGTCTACTCATTTAATTTTCCCCTCGTCAGTACTCATCCCAGTTTCAGCGGTTTGCATATCAGCCACAATCCTCTGTTAATCAGCTGTGCTAGGGCTAACCTTCTGGCTGTGAAAACATTGCATAGATGCAAACCTTGCCAACTACAGAATACAGGTTGCCTCGGTCTCCATACATATACACTGATGATCCACTTTAATAGGAACACCTATACATACATATGGTTATCTAATTAAGCCAACCATGTTGCAGCAGCAGAATGCATAAAACCATGCCGTTACAGGTCAAGAGATTCAGTTCATGTTCACATCAAACATTAAAATGGGGGAAAAAGTGTGATCTCTCTGACTTTAACCGTGGCATGGCTGTTGGTGCCAGATGGGCTGGGTTTGAGTATTTCAGAAACTGCTGATCTCCTGGGATTTTCACACACAACAGCCTGCAGAGTTTACACAAAAAACAAAAGCAGAGGGTCTGTAGGCTAAAGCACTTTGTTGATGAGAGGAGAATGACCAGACTGGTCTGAGCTTACAAGCCTGGTAAGAAGAAAAGCATCTCAGCATGCACAAAACCTTGAACAGATGAGCAGATCGTAAAGAAAGCGGACTAAAATATCTAAACAGACCAGATGAAGCTAATTCTACCATCATCTGCACAAGACTACGCTGGGAAAAGTTTTTATTTATTTATATTTTTAATGATTATTTTCTTTAATGGACTGCATGATGTGAAGGTGTGCGTAAGTGAAACGTTTTTTAATGCTACTCCTGTAGGAATTCCTGCTGTTTTTTTTTTTTTTTTTTTTGCTTTTTTTTATTGTTTGTCAAAATGCCACTGACAGCGAAACAGAACCATTTAATTTGACACGTGTGTGTGTGTGTGGTCAAACTGATTTGTAGTAGTATGAGGATTTTTTTTCATTCAGTATTCGATTCTCTTAATTTTTCAGCTACCTCAGACACAATAGAGAAGTACACATTTGCTGACCTAAACCTTGGCAATGAGCAGGTAAATCATAACCCTGGTTCACTAGATAAAATACACAACACATGAATCAATTTGGTTTATATAATTGCTTTTCGCCAAGACTTGACCTGCGGTTTTGAATCGAATTCTTTACACGATCGGCCCGTTTTTCATGCTCCTTTCTTTCTGTTTGTTTAATTTTGTGCTCCTCCGTAGATTGTCAGTTCTGTGACTCCATGTGCGGACTTCTTTTTCCGGAGAGGTCCGCCCTCTGAGCCCAGGAAAGGAGGCGTGTCTCCAGGTGGAGCCACGCACATGAGGAGGCAGAGCCTCACGCCTGCTGGCAAGACAGATGCCGGCATTACAAATGTCATTCGGAAATGCAGCGAAGTAGAACTCGACATTATCATCCTTTGGAAGGTACTTTACTCTTCTTTCAAATCAGTGAGATGTTCTGAACGTTTACTGAATTCATTTGACAGAATTAATGACCATATACACTCTGAACCAGTCAGTGGTCTCCAACTGTCACTACATTGTGTTTGTTCTATTAATCAGTTTAGCTTCCTGGCTGATTTGTAGCATTATGTGCCTTGGGTTACGTGTTAAATATACAATTTACTGTTTCTAATGCCTTGTACTTCTGTTCTTGCAGGCTTATGTTGTGGAGGACAACAAACAGCTCATTCTAGAGGGACAATTACATGTTGCTTTGCAAACTATTGGAAAGGAGGCATGCTCACTCGCCCAGAAAGAGGTCTCTCTCAAAAGACTCCACACTTTTGCTCACATTGTTGACTGATTTTAAAAGCAATTTCTAAACGCAGTTCAGATACTGATGTAACAGTGGGAGTTATACAGCATGTGTGTGGTGGTATTATTATTATTATTGTTATTACTCACTATCACTTTGCCTATTATATTACGAATCATTTCAAAGAGAGTTCAGTTCTGCAAACCAGTCAACAACACTTTCAGTAGTGCTTGTGTGAGGTATGAGCACTTTTGTTCCATGCTACGCTGTTGCTTCTGTTCTGAAAGGAAATCCGAATCGTTTGCTCGAGTGAAAATATGGTAAGCTTTGTTCTGTTCCCAGTTTTGTTACTGATTTTGAGACTCAAACTTGGGACCCTTTTAAGAGTTTAAAATGCACACATCAAAAGCACAAAAAGAAGTATTACTATAGTACTTGGTTTGCACCATGGATAAGAGCATGCGTACACTACAGTGCAGTTTCCAGCATCAAAATATTTCACATTCCCTTTTTTTAATTGCAAGAATGGATTTTAGATCTTTTTGTTTTGGTGCCTCACTAATTGACATCTTTAAATCTTTCAACCACTCTTACTTTTCCATTAAACATCAGTCCCTTAATTAAGAAATTCATTCAACTCACTCTTCTCTGGAAAAGATTACATGTGGTCTCTTGCCTCTGTGGCCATTGACACTCGCTTAGGACGTCATGCATACAATTCCAGGTGTTGCTGACTTGTTTATCTCCCACACAACCACTGAACTGGATCCCCTTGCGTCTCCATCTGAACACTGAATAATATTGTCTGTGTGTGTCAGGAAGCGCAGGAGATGGTGCTGCTAAAGTTCAAGCCTGATCCTCCTCCTCCTGTTAGCAGACCGTCACTGGAACAGCTTTCTCATCTCATCAAGACTTGTCTGCACTACCCCGAGTCCTATGACCATCCCTTCCCACAGAAAAGGTACACGTGTGTGTGTGTATATATACATGCACGCGCGCACACTTTTTAGGAACCATCCAATCTTGGATGTCGCATCATTTTTGACAAACTGATTAACTAATCAAAATAATATCCATGTATCTGGAATTAGCATGTTCGTTGAAGTGACCGTCAGTTTTCCGGGAGGTGCAGTGAATATTGTCGTATGTTCACTGCCTCTAACTGGGAAAATAAAGTAGAAATCACTACATCTGGAGACTGAAAATAGGTTAAAGGTCAGTGCTCTGGGCAAGTAACCAGTTATGGAAATCAATAAGCCTGAGTGATGTCACATGCACTATATTTTTTAGCGATCTGGTTCTTTCTCTTCCTCTCCTTTTACTGTCTGTTTATCGACCCAGAAAACCTAGAATTGCCCAAAAGAACCCACGTCACACCCCTCTTCATCTCACCTACTCGGTGAGGCACCTTTCCAGAACCTTCAAACTGACTTGTCCCTCAGTGGTGGAATGAACTTCCAACCTCAATCCAGACCGAAGAATATGGCACTGTCTTAAAATATGGCTTAAAACCCACTACTTCCATGAACGCTTAACTAACCCCTAAGTTGCTTGATATGTGAAGATGGGTGAACAACTAATAGGGGCCTTTTCCCAGTTCCTATACGCTACAATGTTCATAATTTTCTATGGTTACGTACAGTATAGACCATATACAGGGTGCCCCAAAAGTCTCAATACTGTCGAGGACTACTATGTACGCCAGCACCATGTCGGTTGTGCCTTCGTCAGTGGATGTTCATGGACGTCCACGTCTCAGTTGTTCCGCAACACTTCCTGTGTTTTTGAATCTGTTAATAAGTTGTGTGTTTGTGTAATGTTTCTTGTTAAAGTCCATGACAACCTTGCAACAGCTGCATAAGTCTGAAATTTTTTGTATTTAATTAATGTATCCTATGTGTGGAGAATTTGGGACACCCTGTAATTAAACTAATGGCTTGAATGGCCTACTTCAAACAAACTGTGAAATTCATCTTTGTCTACATAAGTTTTGAAAGAGCAGATATTGGAGAAGAATGCATGATATTAGCAAATCTGCAGACTGAATATAACGAGATCTACTGTGTGAACGAACTGTTTGTTTCCTTTTGGTTTATTTCTTCTAATTTCTGTCGCTTTATAACGCTATTACTACATCTGTCTCTCCTCAGCTTATGCATGGTACCGGTTACCTTGACTCTGTCCAACTGTTCCTTGGCTCAGGTGGATGTCATCATTGACCTGCGCCAGAAAACAACGAGGTAATCGAGACTGAATAATGTCGTCATTCATTTCGGTCTCGTCAGTGATTGATTATATTAGACAAACCACCAGCATACAGTGAAGTTATCTTTTTTTGGTTGTGTATGTTGGTGTCTGAATTCTAGCTGATTGCTGTCTCTGTTCTTGTTAGCCCCGAGTCTCTAGAGGTGCACGGTGCATTCACATGGCTGGGGCAGACCCAGTACAAGCTGCAGCTGAGGCCGCAGGAGGTCCACCAGCTCTTGCTGAAAGCCTGCTTCTTCCAGGCTGGGGTTTATAACCTGGGCACACCGCGTGTCTTTGCCAAGCTCGCCCAGTCAGGCACAATGTGTGAGACCAGCCAGCAGAGCGCAATGCCAGCTCTAATCATCATTAACAGTGTGTGAGCCAGTCATCAGAGCAGGCCTGCTGCTTTTCCAGCCTCAACTCACCACCCTACAGCAACAGTTCTCTTTCAGACTGCAGCAGTTTTCTACTACTTGTTTAAAAAGAATTTAAAAACTAAATTATGGTGGGCAACAATATACTGAGGTTAATACGTTAAAATGCAGAACTGCATCTGACATTCTTGTGATCTCTGAGGAGATGATAAAGACCAACATACCTAATAGTTATATTTGTCTTAAATGCAGAGAATGGATTTGAAACCTGAAAAGGTTCTTTACGTCTTTCCCAAGAATATTTCTCATATCAGCTTTTTTTTTTAAGTCCATTTTATTTACCCAAATCAACTCTAAAGACTAAACCTGTATGGATGGGTGTGTGCGTGCATGCGTGCATGCATGGGTGTTGCTAAATGAGTGTTCAGTCTCCATGTTGCTAGTGTTTCAGGCACAATTCTCCATTTCTGCAGTAACACGGACTTTGCTCCATGTGAGGTCTTGAAGCTGCATAATTCTAGATATAATAACCTGCTGCAGGACTTCTTTTCTCTGCCTAATGGGCCATGACATAACTTCTTATTCAGCAGGCTGTCCAAGCTGTCAAAGCCAGTAAGGTGTGAATGGCATCTGTGTGACCCAGTGAGGATGCTATGGCATGTACAGCCACACTGCAGAACTGTGACACGCTGTGGAATACTCACTCTGGGCGTGTGTGGGGATCAGCTGGATTGGGGTGATTTCGCAAGGGAAAAAAGTCATTTGTTTTTCTTTACAAACCAATCATTTCCCCCTCTTTCCACCCATCACCCCTGATTAAACTGTTATTTAATGTATCTGTGATTGCTTTTCAGACAAAAAAATATGTATTATATTTATAACAAATGACTGTAAATAGAATAAAATGTAACCAAATAACCACAAAGTGTATTTTTGGTGTCTCAGTGCAAGACAGGGTAAGTGAATCATTTTGATTATCTTGTTAAAATGGAACCAATGGGTGGGATATATTAGGCAGCAAGTGAACAGTCAGTCATCAAAGTTTATGTTTTTGAAACAGGAACAAGGGTGCCTACACAGTAATAATAATTTAATTTATATAGCGCTTTTTACAATGGTACATTGTCTCAAAGCAGCTTTACAGAAATACAGTGGTGTGAAAAAGTGTTTGCCCCCTTCCTCATTTC
>JAFFST010047288.1:46192-56469 GCA_022414735.1 Noturus placidus | reverse complement strand
ACGGACACTTTAGACACGCCAATCAGCCTACCAGGCAGTCTTTGGACTGGGGGAGGAAACCGGAGTACCCGGAGGAAACCCCCGTCACACGGGGAGAACATGCAAACTCCGCACACACATGGCCCCGGCTCGACTCCAACCCTGGACCCTGGAGGTGTGAGGCGAACGTGCTAACCACTAACCACCGTGCGCCCCAGTATATAGGATAAGCTAGCTTATACAGTATGTCCGTGTTATATTGGAAAATTTTACAAATTGAAAACGTTCGCCTCACACCTCCAGGGTCCAGGGTTCGAGTCCCGCCAGGGCCATGTGTGTGCGGAGTTTGCATGTTCTCCCCGTGTGTCGGGGGTTTCCTCCAGGTACTCCGGTTTCCTCCCCCAGTCCAAAGACATGCCTGGTAGGCTGATTGGCGTGTCTAAAGTGTCCGTAGTGTGTGAATGTGTGTGTGAGTGTGTATGTGATTGTGCCCTGTGATGGACTGGCACCCTGTCCAGGGTGTACCCCGCCTTGTGCCCCATGCTCCTTGGGATAGGCTCCAGGTTCCCCCGTGACCCTGAAAAGGAGTAAGCGGTTGAAGATGGATGGATGGATGAAAAATATATATTTTCATTATTTCTGTATATTAGATGTAGCCTACCATAAATTATGAGAAGATTATACATATATTTGGACTCCGGGTATAATTGCTGTAATTAGCCTTGTTATCACGGTATTAGCATATTTACCATCAAAATTCAAGTGAAAAACAAATAGAAATTTTTTCTGGATATGTGTGTTCTTCCAATGAACCATTCAAACTCATGTTCAAAAGTGGTGGCAGTATCATGTTATGGAGCTGCTTCTCTTCAGCTGGGATTAGGGCTGTAGTCAAGATTGAGATAATTATGAATAGCTCCAAATAGCAATCTATTTTGGTAAAAAAAAAAAAAAAAACCTGCAGGCCCCTTAAAGCTGGAAAGAGATCTGACAGGATTTATCTTGGTTAAATGTTTCACATCACAAAAACTTGCAACGTTAACAATCACCACCATGGCCTTCATTTCAATTGCTATGCTGATGACACTCAACTCTATATTAGCTCACATCAATCTGCTCCTTTCCCCACAAATTCCTTATCTGAATATATCAAGGACATTAATTCCTGGATGACCAGTTATTTTCTCAAACTCAATACTGAAAAAAAAGATGTGTCAGTAGTAGCATCTCCATATGTTCTATGATCAGGTAACTGATATTTAACAGTGTCCTGGTTAGACCCTTCCCTACTGTCCGCAACTCTGGTATTATTGTTGACTCCACACTCTCTTTTACCTCGTACATCTCCTCTCTCACAAAAACAGCTTTTTATCAACTTTGCACTATTGCTAGACTTTGCCCCTTTCTTAACACCAAAAATGCCAAAACTCTTCACCATCGGTTCTCGGCTGGATTACTGTAATGCTCTCTTTTCTGACCTTCCCACTAAAACAATCAATACATTGCAATGTAACCAGAATTCAACATCCAGGGTGCTCTCACTATACAAAATCATATTATTACTCCTATCCTGCACAGGTTACACTGATTACCTGTTTCATATCATATCCAATACAAACCATACAAAGACCATTTACAAAGTTCTCCTTATCAATTTCAAAGTCTCACTTGCTCTAGCCTCACATACATTGCTGATCTCATCCATCCCTACACCCCATCTTAACTATGCTGTCATGTTTTGTTGAGGTTTCTCTCTGTGTGTGTGTGTGTGTGTGTGTGTGTGTGTGTGTGTGTGTTATGTTATTTGTCTCTGCTGTCTAATTGGAAAGCAACCTTGAGTTTTCTAGAAAGTCGCTATAAAATAAAATAGTAATAATAATAATAATAATAATTATTATTATTATTATTAACAAGAACGTGTAGAATTTTTACAGCCACTGCATTCTAGTTTATAATGATTTATTTATTTATTTGATTGTTTATTTATTTATGTAAGTAGTGTAGTAGATTGATTGTAGCAATGACAGGCAATGACCATTATAATCATTTCTGCCCGAATAATGCGTCTGTTTTACTTAGCAGTGAAATAGCTTCAGACAAAATATTAACGCAGTGTAAATGTATATTAACTATGATATACAAAAAAAAAAAAAACGTATTAAGCTAGTTTTTTGAAACCCGGTTAAATATAAACCGAGTTACAGCTGATTTTTTCAAAACAGAAACGCATCTATCGATAGCACTGGCTTACAATCGAATCTTTCCCCTAGCAACATGTCGGACGCGTAGACGTGTCATATATCCTCGGTAGCAGCCGAGGCGTCTTCCGGGGTTATTTGTTTGTTTATTTTATTACACAGTCCATAGCGACCGCAGCAATTACCTTAGCAACCATGGCGGAGAGCAAGGAACCTGTTACAAAAGCGGCTTTAAAACAACAGGTGGAAGAGTTAAGGTGAGAAATTTGAAAGAAACAAACAAAATAGTTTTTTTTTTAAAGGCTAGAAAGATGTTCCTAAACTATTCCTGAAAGTTCTTATGATTTTCAAGACGTCCACGCGCACTTCCGCTCGCGCTGTTGAATTCTTGTATCTGATTGATCAGTAGGTGTTGATTAATTTTCTATTTTCTTAGTTTTCTATTAATACAATTGTTTTTAGTAGGCTACATTATCGTTTCATTAGTAAACACTAATTCATAGGGACTCGCATGGCAGACTATACATAATCGAACACTCAAAATAAACAGACTAATAACACATCCATTTTCCATGACACAGGGAGCCTATCTCAGAATATCAAATGGGGAAACCCTGGATGAAGTGCCAACCCATAACAGGGGTCACACATTCACACAATTTGGAAATAATAACAATTTATCAATTTGTATAGCGCTTTTTACAATGGTACATTGTCTCAAAGCAGCTTTACAGAAATATCATTTTTACATTTACAAGCGACTTACTAATGAGAGCACATTCACACACCAATGGTAGCAGAGCTGCCATGCAAGGTGCTAGCTTGCCATTGGGGGCAACTTAGGGTTCAGTGTCTTGCCCAAGGACACTTCGGCATGGGATCACCCGGGCCGGGATTCGAACCGCCAACCCCACGGTTGGTGGATTAGTGGACAACCCGCTCTACCGACTGAGCCACAGCCGCCCCAAAATGCTGGGGGATGAAACCAGAGTAGCAAGAGGAAACCCCTGACACATGGGGAGAACTTGCAAACACCAGACACTCGGGTCGGAAGCGGGATTCAAACCCCCAACCGTGGAGCTGCGAGGTGAATGTGCTAATCCAAAGGCGTAACCATGGTATGGACATTTGGGGGGGGGTCCAATGAACTCGGCGGGAGGATGTGCAAGTGAATGTAACGTTAATGGTCAAAAACCGGAACTGACTTTAGTCTAGCCTACTTCCTGTGTGTGCAAATATCAAAAGTTAATTGATGTTCTTAAGAACAAACTATTTATTTGTCATGGTGTGTCATTTGTAATTTATTTGCCATGGCGTGATGCCTTCTATACTAAGCTAAGGTTACCTACTATTTAGGTATCTAGTTACTTACTGTCTGAAAAAAAAGCTTGCATGATCTGCTGCACTTTTCCATGATTGTCTGCTGTCTCCATATCTGACAGACTGAGCTGCTAAAATATTTCAACGAATTTGTGTTGAGTCTGGGTGCAACCAAGTGTACTGGAGGGGGACACACACCAATATTCCTTAACAAATAGAATAGATGAAGAAAAGACAGATCCGTTGGCAGGGTTCATTAAAGGG
The DNA here is from genome assembly GCA_022414735.1 of Noturus placidus. Taxonomy (NCBI): domain Eukaryota; kingdom Metazoa; phylum Chordata; class Actinopteri; order Siluriformes; family Ictaluridae; genus Noturus; species Noturus placidus. The sequence continues at coordinate 52,708 of JAFFST010047288.1, read as the reverse complement.
GGACATATAGAAAATATTTTGTACTGTATATTGGGGGGACAGTTTGGTATTTCCTCAACATTCCTCAACACGACCCTCCCAAAAATGTGTGGTTACGCCCATGGGAGACACTATGGACAGGGTGCCAACCCATCACAGCCCATTCACGCACTACAGACAATTTAGAGATGCAAATCAGCCTACAACACATGTCTTTGGACTGGAGGAGGAAACCGGAGGACACCCTCACACCCTCACTGTCTGGAAAAAAAAGCTTGTATGTTCTGTACTTTTCTACGCTTGGCTGCTGTCCCCATTTCTGACAGACTGAGCTGTTAAAATCGTTGAGTATCGGCGCAGTCAAGCATACAATTGGAGGGGGGCACACACGTATTTTCCTTAACAAATGGAAATATATTAAAAAGGAATAGACATAAATAAATAGAATAGATGAAGAAAAGACTGATCCATTGGCAGGGTTCATTATAATGGGGACATCTAGAAAATATCTTCTACTGTATATTGGGGGGGGGCAGATTGGTATTTCCTCAACACTGGGGGAGGGGGCACGACCCCCCCAAAGAATGCATGGTTACGGCCATGTGCTAACCACTAAGCCACTGTAGGACTAATAGACATTAATATAGGGCGGCTATATAATAATAATAATACTAATAATAATAATAATAGGGCGGCTGTGGCTCAGTCGGTAGAGCGGGTTGTCCACTAATCGTAGGGTTGGCGGTTCGATTCCCGGCCCGGATGACTCCACATGCCGACGTGTCCTTGGGACACTGAACCCCAAGTTGCTCCCGATGGCTAGTTAGCACCTTGCATGGCAGCTCTGCTACCATTGGTGTGTGTCTCTGTGAAAGGGTGAATGAAACAGTGTAAAGCGCTTTGGATTAAAGCACTATATAAGTATGCCATTTACCATTTAATATGTTTATGTAAGGAGACGTTATTTAACATTTCAAGTAGAAGTCTGAGATGTCAACGCTTTGTAACAGTCAGCGAGTCCATCTTGATGGATGCTCTACTTAAAGAATGTCCCAAATTTTTCTTGAAGTTCTTTCAAAAAGGACAGAATCCGGAGGACAAAGAGAGTCTTCCAACGTTTTATCACTAACTCCACATTTTCAGCCATCTCTGTGTCTTATTCATGCCTTTGAATCTCTGCTGTTTGTGCAACTTGTGATCTACCAGACACTCAAATGCAGTTCTTCAGACAGAGAACGAGATGTTTGAGAGCTTCCTCAGTCGGCTTGATTCTCTCAGCCTAGACTCACAGCTTTTGCTACCCCAGATGATGAAGGGAACGGTGAGTATGTTACGATGGCTCATAATGTTAATGGATACATATAAAAACGTTATTTCTGTGAAGATACTAAAGCTGAATGTATTACATAGCTTCTGTTGTTTTAAGTAAATGCACAATTATTTTCCAGCTAAATTACAAGTTTGAATAATTCCAAAACAATTTTATTCTGTTTTTGTGGTATTAGGCGCAGAGAGGCAAATTCGAAAGACGCAGACCATCTCAGAAGCCTCCGAAACTCCTGAGTCAGGAACAGAAGTATTGCATTGCCATGTGTGAGATGGAAGAGATGAGAAAAGAGCTGGAGCAGTACAGAATAAGTTTAGCAAGAAATTCCGAGTACTATAAGGTTATCATTTAATCATTGAATTGTATTTACTTGACCTGGTACAAATGGTGCAGCTACAAATTCAATCCTCAATACATCAAACTCATTACATCAAACTCCTTACAATACATTAATTCCATGATAAGTCCTCACGTGTACAGCTTTAAATCATTCAACACATCAAAGACAACACTTTATTGGGAGATTTTGAGAGATATACAGCCAGAGCAACATAAATAGAGTGCAATGTAAATAACAGGGATTTCGTGACATATTAGGGGTATGTTTCTCTACTTTCAAAATCAATCAATCCATCCATCCATATTCCATACCACTTGTCCTACACGTGGTCATGGGGAAGCCTGGATACTATACCAGGGAACTCATGGAACAAGGCAAGGGACATCCTGGACAGCGTGCCAACCCATCACAGAGCACAATAACACATAAACTGACACACCCCAGAGAATTTGGAAATGCCAATCAACCTACAACGCATGTCTTTGGACTGGGAGAGGACGATGGAATACCCAGAGGAAATCCCTGAGGCATGGGGAGAACATGCAAACTCCACACACAGAGGGAAGCGGCGAGATTCGAGCCCTCAACCCCAGAGTTGTGAGGCAAAAGTGCCTGGAGATGAAGAAAAGACAGATCCGTGGACAGAGAAAATTAAAGCAGAACATATAGAAAATATTTTATCCTGTATATCGGGGGGACAGATTGGTATTTCCTCAACATGGGGGGGTTACGACACCCCATCCTACCCCCCCCACCCCAAAGAGTGCGTGGTTACGCCCATGGACGGATCACATTTTTGGATTCATTTTCAGAAATTGCATCCAGGGATGTTATTTTGAAAGTGAATATAAAAAATGGGAGAGACTGCATGCATTTTAGAAATGTAATTCTTTGTGAATTTCTAACGTTCAATCATACACCCTTATACATGAAATTCAGTTTCTGATTGTAACCACTAAAATTCTATTTTAAATGGGATGCAAATAATTACAATTAATAACAAGAAAATTTAAATATTTTGCATTTAAATTCAAATTTCCTAAGTCTTAATTATAAATAGGGCTGTGACATGTCATTGTGCATTATATACCCGTACAATTCCTCCACATAAGAATTGGTCATCCTATGATACTGACAAAATAGGTGATGGCGTGTTTATGCCGCAGTACGAGAACACGTATCAGTGTTTGCATTTTCACTGGAATTTTAATTTGTAAATAAAATTCATATTCTATTTCTTAGCCTACTTAAATGGTATAGTTGGTATTTTACTTTTTTTGGATCAATGTTTCTATTTGCACGGCTCTCAAGACTGTACGCTGATGTGACTTGTGGCCATATAGTTCATATCGTTATTAATATCGTTACCACAAAAAAATACAGTGAAATATAATGGTATAGTTTTAAGTCATCTCTCATCTCCTATCACTCATCCCTAATTCTAACTTCCTCCTCCCTCTAAGACCCTCTGTATCTTGGCACAGTTTTGTGTATTCCTTTCCCTCTTAATATTGAAATAATTATCTATTAATTATTAGTTAATCATTTGTTAATTATTCATTTCCGTTCACCTGCTGTTATTTAATTTATTTGAGAAGTGAAAGTACGTAACTGTTTGTCCCCAAATGTAGAAGTAATAACCACTGTGCCCTAATGGCGTCTTTTCCTGTCAGGCTGCTATAGAGGACTCTGAAATGCGACTGACAGAAATTAAGAGGGAGAGACATCACTTTGAAGAGTTTGTTGATAAAATTCGACAGACAACCTGGGTTCGGGAACAGAGGGCACAGAAGGTCATCGGGTACATCGAGCGTAAAATAAAAGCAAAGGTAAGCATGAAGGATGTTTTAGGCCTGTGTATTGCACTTGTTATAGGAAAATAGTCCAAAGCGGAATTACTGCTACCACCTTGAAGTGGATTATCATTTCATATATTTTCATGTGAAATCCTCTCTCCTAATAGTATTCTATAATGGCAGTGGGCTCTTTCAGCAGTATACTGCCATACTGCAAAAAATGGTTCAGGAATGGTTTGAGGAACATGACAAGAGATCCAGGTGTTGACTTGGCCTCTAAATTCCCAAGATCTCAATCTGATTGATCATCTGTGCAATGTGCTGGACAACCAAGTCCGATCCATGGAGGTCCCACCTCGCAACTTACAGGACTTAAAGGATCTTCTGGTAACATCTTGGTCCCAGAGACCACAGCACACCTTCAGAGGTCTTGTTGCGTCTATGCCTTGATGGATCAGAGCTGTTTTGTTGGCACAAGGGGGACCTGCACAATATTAGGCAGGTGGTTTTAATGTCATGGCTGATCGGTGAATGATGTAGGCTATAAGCTAGTGAATTTTTAAAGTAACCCCATAATAGACAGTTAAGAGACAAAATCATACAGCCATCCAACATACTAGCAGCTCGTTTTGAGCAGTTTTAATACACCATTAGTTTATTGAAATCTAGATCCAGACTTTTCTTCAGTCTCTCCAACTTGTTGGTAATGATGATGGAATCCGATTCGTACCTCGAAGCCTTAGAGCCACTCATATGTCTCAAGGTGTCACCATTCAAAACATAAAAAAACAAAAGAATATCTGCACCAACACCCCTATATTTTGTGTAATCTGTGTGTTAATAATATATTGGATTAAAACACTAGTTTGGCACAAATTTCCAAATCACAGTTTTTTTTTTATTTCCCAGCTAATCTATGTTTGGTTTCTAATGTTTGCTTGTTTAGTTTTCCAGTGGACCTTTGAGGCAAATCGTACTTTCATGACTCCCTTGAAGTCAGCCTTGAAGTCTTCTGTGCCTGGAACCACATTCAGTTGTTCAGGAATTATTGTGAATTACTGTAATATAATGTAAGGTATTGAACATGACAACTGCCCATTTATTTTCATCAGGTCAAGGGTCATTCTACCACTGCGGCACGACCTCCTAAAGCAGAACTTTAGCAGAAAAAAAAAACCAAAAACACAGATAATAATATAGTTCATTTCAAAATGATATTACAGCTTAACAAATATTCTTGTTGGTAGGATACATTCCTCATCCATATAATTCACCTGGCCTGTGCCTAAATTTCTCACTGCTTTCTCCTGCAGGAAGCTCTGACCGAGAGGATGCATAGGAGGAACAAGTTTCTGCAGATGCAAAACTTGAAGCAGCAGCGCTCGGTGAATCAGAAGGAACAGATGCAAGAAACGCCGAGCTGGGTCGACTTGGAGCACATGCAGCAAATGACCACCCAGTGCCAGAAGCGTCTGCAAAAGTTCCAAGAGCAGCTGCTGAGTCAAAGAATGCTGGTTCGAAAGAGTCGGCAAAGCCTGAACATTTACAAGGTACAGATTCAGAACACATGGTGCTATTTCCTTGGAGGATCCCTGCTCTATTTACCTCATTTGGGTAAAAAAACATTGTGATCCCTTCCTGAGATGAAGCAGGGAAAAGACTAACGTTCAGGACAGGGTTGGGAAACAGCAGTGTATTCGAATTCGGAGCTTCATGATCAGGAGTGTTTTCATTTATTAATGTATGACGTCGTGATTTTTATCCATGTATAAAGTATTTCATGCTGCAGAGCATCTGTAAAACAAGTTCAGTCTTGTTATCAATTACAATACAGCAGGTATTCCCTCAACTAACACTCTTTTTTTCCCATGTTTTGAAGTTAATTAGACACAAAAGAAATCGAGTAGTTAAGCGCAAAGTCCCCCGTCCTGAAGACTTACTGTTACAAAGTGCTGTTACAGGAGACTCCTTCAATAAATGTTAAAGTGCACCTATTATGGTTTTTCAAATATTTTTCCTGTAGTGTGTTATAGAGCTGTTTGTGTATGTAAAAACATCTGCAAAGTTTTAAAAAAATCAAAGTGCATGACAAATGGAGTTATCGACTCCCAAAAGAAGGAAACAATTCTGAACAGCTGAAACGAATCTTTAGTAATTCCAGACTTACTTCCTGTACTAACCTAAGTAGGTTTGTAACAAAAAGAAGCCCCACCTCTGGTCTTCATTGGCTGCTCACTGACAGTGATAGACCAATCACAACAGACTGGGACATCTGACCAATCAGAGCAGAGTATGCTCTCTGAAAGGAGGAGTTTATAATGAATCCTTTAGAACGAATCCTTTAACAAATTATTTGTGAGGGGGAGGGGGGGGGGGGTTGATCCAAGGTTTTTTGACCTTGGATACATGTAAATGCGACCTTTAAAACAAAACTAGGGATGTTTCAAAACTATAATAAGTGCGCTTTAAAATATTGTACACGAGAAATATAAGGAGCAAATGCACTAGTAAAAATCAGAGAAAACAGCTTTAGGAGCAATATTCTCAACATATCCCCTGTTCCTGATGAAATCATAAACAGAAGCCTTAACGTGCACAAAGCATGATATTAAGTTTTATGTTTACCACACATTGTGTACCACACACCCCAAAACGGTGTCTAATTAATATTCACAATGAAACACTGCTGTATAAAAACAAGCTTGGAATATGTAGAGGCATGTGTTGCTGCGTCACGGTGTGTTGCAGGAGCGTCTCAAGAAGGAAATGAAGGAGTCGGAGTCGCTGAGCAGTAAAATCGCTTCACATAAGGAAAGGCTGTCGAAGATCAGAGAGAAACAGCAGAAGGTCGAGAAGGTCAGGATGCTTTCAACTCACCAAGTCACCACTAAACCTTGACACTTAACACGGCCCTGAAATAACATTTTAGCAGGGAAACTGATTAGCCATGTACAGTGGTGTGAAAAAGTGTTTGCCACCTTCCTCATTTCCTGTTCCTTTGCATGTTTGTCACACTTAAGTGTTTCGGAACATCAAACCAATTTAAACAATAGTCAAGGACAACACAAGTAAAC
>JAFFST010047288.1:29869-43737 GCA_022414735.1 Noturus placidus | reverse complement strand
CCCCCCCTTCTCTCTTTTTTTTTCTTTGATTCTGCATGGATTTATGAAAATAATACGAAACATATGTAATTGAATTACATGTACACAAATCATATGTAAAAGCCTTTTAATCCACAATTAAGGATAATCAGTGTTGAAAACTTTGTTTGATAAAGTTTATACCACAATTCTCAATTCTGATTGGTTAGAAGGTGTTAATTAATTTTCTATAACAGCAGTTATGACTGTAGTGGACCCCCAAAGTTTATATTAATAAAGTTTATCTTTATAAATGTGATTGTTTCTAGAGGAAGTTTTCTGTAGTTTAATAGTTTTCCGACACTGGAAAGTCTTCAGGATATAGTACTTTGTGTTTTCCCGTTTCTCTGTGACATGACGAGCTACATTGTTTCTTGTTAACTCCAATACACAACTGTCTTTGTATAATCTGCAGATGGCATCGAAGACTAAGAAAAAGAGTCCAGAAGAATCATCAGTCTGCAGTAGGAGCAGTGACCATTAAATACTGTATATTTAAAGCTACACTATTAGACATTTTCCACCGTCATGGTTCTGGGCTGGAGTCAGTTCTCGAACCGCTGTGTATATTGTGTAGATATCTGAATAATCTCATATAGGATGTGATTGGGTGAATTTAATGGTGTTCATTACTGGCGCTCTGATCAAGATTTTTACAGCCGATACCGATCAAGATACCAATCTTTTTTTTGTTTAAACTTTAAATCAGGAAGTCTGTCAAACAGTTAAATGTAAGCTCTCTGCTCGTGGTCACTGTTAACGGAGTTAAAATAATAGCAATGAGAAATACTGTTGGTTAATTGATAAAGCATAAAATATTTTTATAATATCTTAAAAACAATAGTGTCCTAATTAAAAGTAGATTAACACAAAAAAATTATCCATATTAGGAAAAAGGATAAAAGTTTTCTAAGGAAATAGCGAACTAAGCTTAATATCCAATTGATATTAAATGTAACCCATAGTAATTAAACTTTCATTTCTCATTTTATTTATATTTTATGAAGTTATATCTATTTTTTATATTAAATGATTTATAACTAAGCACATTTTCTGTCTTTACATTTTAGTAGTTTGAAGTTTGTTGATCAGTTTTAGATTGGTTCCCCAGTACAGTGTCCATGTCTGCTGATAAGATTGTGTTTTGGGGGGATAAATCAAAACATGGACACTGGAGTTGACTTTCTAGTGATATGAAGTGAATTAGAGTTGGTGAAGGAGAGCCGCAGTGTATTGTATGCTTACAGACTGTGCAGTTGTTACTCTTGATTATGATTGGTGAAGAATGTTTTTAATAAAGTTTGAATTAAACCCACCTTGTGCCCGACGCCGCTGTGTCTACACGAGCAGGTGCAAGTTCTAGTCATTTTGCGGGATCAATAAAAGATGGCGGTTTATGAGATCGGGAAGTTGAAGCAGATGATGTACAGAGTCACTTATCATAATGGCTTCTCTGCACTATTTACACACTTGTTTGATTGACTGAGATGAAAAGATGTGAAAGTAACTGTTGCTTGGTGTAGATGCATTTTGGAGTTGTAGTTTTTATCCCGATTGTATTATACAACTCCAAACAGGTCAATCGCACCGGGCGCAAATAAATATTTATTCACAGTCGCACAAAATACGTTTCAGTCACAAACGTGAGTGAAATGGTGGCACTGTAGAGCAGAGTTTATCTGCAATGTTTTCCCCCCCCATACGGCATAATGACATTTAAGATCCCAGATAACCTCTGTAGAATGGCACTATGTTAATGTCATGATTTCCCCTCGTGCAAAGTGCTGGAGCTCGAAGCGAAGCTTCCATTATTCTTTTTGAAATGGACTTACAGCGTGTATGCAAACCTCCATAAACATGGATAATATAAAATGCATTAAAAATCCAAACCCCACACCTTATTAATGAGAAAGTTTATTAGTTAGTGCTGTGTATATTAAATGCTACATACAGATATTTAGCATGAATGTCACATCCATCTCCACATGAAATTTTTCTTACTAACTCATCCACAATCTACAATTTGAAAAAAGCTAAAGAGGAGTTAAAGTGTGCCATGGAGCACAAACATTTTTAAAACAGATTACAGGAACGAACAGCAAGCATGCACGAAGCAGAGTATAGTACCGCAGAGGAAGGGAGTACACACAAAAATCCCTCACCTCAACCTAGAATGTCCCCTTCAACCTCATTACCCAGCATCCCTTCCTCTGTGGCCCTGACCCTCCCACCAAGTATATATATTTATATAGAAATTTTAAACAATATTAATAATACTAATTAAAAAAAGAATATACAATGCAAATGTGAAAGAAAAAAAAAGGCATAGATTTTTTTTCTCGAATCCCAACTAAGTCCCCTTTGAGTCAAACTTTTAATGCCTATGGAAAAAAAACACCTCTTGAAACAAACACAAATGTTTAAGAATGTATATGTAAAATATATGTAAAAAAAAAAAAAAAAAACTAAAGACCACAATATAAACAAGGAGGCTATAGGTACACCCTGAATCGCTCATGCTTTTAAGGCCAAATGTATCTAGAGCTCCGACCTCCAAACAACACGCGTTAATTATAATACTGCACAGCCCTCAGGGGCCTGCTCATCAATCACAGCAACGTGAAAACGGAGGAAACCCAAAGCACCACACAGCCTTGCTTGTGCAAAACCACCAGTCACCTTGGAGTTCAAAATTCGTGCTGTAGAGATTTGCATAAGCTTATTCTGCATTCACGTCCACAGTCGCTCAAGGCCTAGGGAGCTAAAGAATATGACTTGTAACATGAGTGAGTTAAACTAAACAACATATGGGGGGGTGCGGCGGCTAGCAGTCGCATCAACCTGTATAGGCGCCAAGCATATTTTCCCTTCTTACATCATAGGGCGAAAAAAAATTAATTCTCCAAAATACCAAAACAAAAAGACGACATGGGGCGTCATTTTACAGTATAAATGCAGGCAAGTAAACAGGAAATATAATAAATCTATACAGGCTGTAGAAATCACATGCTACTGTACAGAGAAAACATGAATTGTATTCAAAGTCTGGCTGACACTAAGGGAGGTTGTGACGTTGACCGATTCTCAAAGCTGGCTCTTAATATGGGTAAAATAATAATAATAATAATAAGACTCCTTGTCAAATCAACAGGGTGCACAAACTACTGTCGTATGACACCACCATTATCATAATCATCAAATGCCTAAGAATCTACAAAGCAAGAGAAAAAATAAAATAAAGAAGGATAATTTGAGAGAGTTCCACATAATAAAAAAATCTATAAAAGTTTTTAGGAAAGACTAAAGACAAGACTAGAAAACACGACGCAAACATACTAACCTATGTACTTACAGTAACACAAAGCTGCTTCAGGACAGTCACACTCGTGGGAATATGAACTGTACGCATGTATACATGAGTGATGTATATATTTCTATATCGTATATATTTATGTATATTGCAGTGAAATGCAGAGACTGTGATGGACTACCTGGTTAACAACATGCCCTTCTGCGGTGTCATACAGTACTTTGTATTTTTGTTGTTTTTTTTGGTACATACAATTTCTGCCACATCGAAGGGCACACATATACGACGACACACACAGACAGAATGAACATTTCATAATATCGTAATAGCACAATATAGGCTAACCCCCAGCTGTTTCGGAACATCTGGTCAGCTACGTCTAGCTGAGGTGTCTAGAAGCAGGCGATACAGTTTGAAACATATATACAGTATTCTTCATGTCAGAGCATGGCTAGGGACTGACCAGTCTCCCATCAATTCATTCTTGATCGGAAGAAAGGAATCTGTAGCTGCAAATGAAACTCAAAAGAAAGCACACAAACTATATCTAAAAATGCACTAGCTACTGTTAACTATATTTTTTCCGCCTTTTTTTAAATATATAAAGTCCAGAGTTTTGACGGATAAAAGAGTGATCAAATTGAATACCAAACTGATAGACTGGCATAAAGACTCCAAAGGTGAGCCATTTCTTCATCTCTCACAGCTATGAAACAACTCCTACCCTCTCTCACTCTTCCTCACCTTGGAAAGTTGTCCTTCATTATTGTCCCTTGAATTGTAACAAACTGAAGCTTTAAATCAAGGCTGGAAGGTGAGCGATGCTTCTAATTTTCAGCACCTATTGCTTTGTCCAAGATGAAATGGTATACAACAGAATAATGAGCACATTTATGTATATGTAGGTAATGAGGTGATTATACCACTTGCTTAGTATTTGGAGCCGTCTAAAAACAAGAGAAAACAACCCGAGGGTTACTGAATGAGAGAAGACACCGGGTATCCGCCTCCTTCAGCAGTGTGCTGGACCGTGTGCTCCTGGAGCAAGCCGAGATCAGCAAATCGCTCTCCGCACCACACACACTTGAACTGCGCATCCCTGGAGTGAACGCTTTGATGCTTGGCAAGGTGCTCGCGCTGCTTGAAGCTCTTATCGCAGCTGGCGCATTTGTATGGTTTCTCTCCGGTGTGGACACGCCGGTGGCGGTTCATCTCGGACGAGTATTTGAAGCGCTTTTCGCAGTCTGGGCACTTGAGCGGCTTCTCTCGCGATGGGTCGCAGCGGTGCTGCACGAACTCGGACGACGAGAGGAAGCGACGGTCACACAGCGAGCATTTCAGAGGCTTCTCGTTGCAATGTGTGGTTTGGTGGCGCTGCAGCGTCGCCGCTTTCTTGTAGGCCTTGCCGCAGACGTCACACTTGTACGGCTTGTCCGGGTTGGTGGGCGTGCTTGAGGTCTCGCCGCACTTGTGCCGTAGCAGCTCGCCCGACTGGCTGAACCCCTTGCCGCACGAGGCACACTTGAATAGGTTGTCCATGCCGTGGACGTGCTGGTGGTAAAGCAGGTGCGATGGCTGCAGGAAGCCCTTGTCACACAGGTTGCACTTGAACGGTCGGTCTCCAGAGGCCGTGTGCGTGCGGCGGTGACGCACAAGGGCATACTGCTGCTTGAAGCTCATCTGGCAGTCGTCGCAGTGATATGGCCGCTCCTCAGAGTGCGTGCGCTCATGCTGGCGCAGGTCGGACGGCCGCTTGAAGCCCTTGCCGCACGTGGCGCAGCGGAACGGCCGCGCACCCTGCGGCTGACACTGGTGGTGCAGCAGCTCAGATGACTCCTTGAAGTGCAGCTCGCACACGTTGCACTTAAACAGGTGCTCACCCGAGTGCGCGTACATGTGCCGCACCAGGTGCGAGCGGTGCTTGAAGCTCTTTTCACACACCGCGCACTTGAATGGTCGTTCCGAACTGTGTGTGCGCTGGTGGTGCTGCAAGTGTGACTGCTGGCTGAAGCTCTTGTCGCACGTCTCACACTTGAATGGCTTCTCGCCTGTGTGCACGCGCTCGTGCCGAGTCAGCTCAGACAGATGACGGAAACCCTTCGAGCACACGGAGCACTTGTAGGGCCTGTAAGGAGCAGAGGACTCAAAGGTAGGCTGTCCAGAAGCACCGACCGCTGCGCTGCTGCTCGCTGATGCACCGTCGCTGGAAGGCTGAGCAGGATTGGTGCTGCCTGACGAAGTCGGTGTGGCATTTCCTGAAGATCCGGGGCGGTAGGTCTTCTCACAGATTGAGCATTTCATGGGATTTCCACTGTTGTGGGCATTGTGGTGCTGTGCCAGCGACGTGAGCAGCGAGAAGCCCATCTTGCATACACCACATACAAACGGCTTCTGCTCCACCTGCACACACTGGTGCTCCAAGAGATCTGTGGCTTGGTGAAAGATCTTCAGGCACTGCGTGCACTGGAACGAACGGTCCTGGCTGACCATGCACTGGTGCTCATGCGGATTGGCCAGATGCGAGATGTCATGGCCGCATGCGCCGCATTTGTGGCCTCCTTCGCTCCCGACCTGCAGTGAAGGCTGCTGCGCTTGAGCCGGGTGCTGCTGCTGCTGGCTGTGCTGCTGGCTGTGATGTTGCTGCTGCTGCTGCTGCTGCTGTGACTGCAGAGCATCCGGCTGCAGCACGATGCCATACACGGCGCATCCGAGCGCGTTCTCTGCTCCCGGTGGAATGGCGTGGACGACAGGAGGCGGGGCAACAGCATGCTGCTGCCACGCCTCAGTCATTCGCGCCCGTGTGTACGGATTCAGCTTGGTGCCGTAGTGGGACCGCTTGGCGTGTGAATCTAGGGGGAAGGGGTTGCTGGACTGGCCGCGATGCGACAAGTGGGGGGGCAACGAGGAACTTATTTTGACGGCTCAGTCAGACCACCACAGGTGAGAAATGGGAGATGTTTTACACCTTAAACCTCCAGGCTCCAAATCTTGCTCAGAACACTGTGTATGTGGGCATCCTCCAAACGTGAAAAACAAGATGAAAGAAGCGAGACACACCAGTTCCACTGGATTCCTTCCGACGTGGTCACTCCTGCAAAGAGGAAGCTGGTTAAAGGATTGTTCGTGATAAGGCAAGTACACGCTTAATAGGTGACACATTTGTAAACAACTCTTTTGATCTACCTGGCCAAGGTTAAGGAAAACACGCCTAATATTTCCCAGGACAGTCCTTAATGTTTAGTCCTTACTTTGTCCTGATCCATTAAAAATATTTGTCCTATATCCTAGAATAAAAATTCTACACACATTGCTGTCAGTCATTCTGCACAAAAGCAAGTTAACTTATAAATTATGTGCTGCTAAAGTCAAGAAGGACCTGCGAATGTAACAGCAATGCTAAAATATTAACATGACAGGAAAGAAGGACACAACTCTTGACAACTTTTATGTTAGGAGTCAAAATCTGACATCTTTCACTACTTTAGATCAATGTAAGGAGGTTTTTTACTCTATTTGTAGCCTGGGTCTTGATGGCATATCCACATTTGTATAACATTTAGGCTCAGATGCTATATACAGTATTATAGTATATTGGTGCAGTGTCAAGCGGTTGAAGATGGATGGATGGATGGATGGTGCAGTGTCAAATTGTAATACACAGTCTGTACAAGATTTTGCAGAGCTTGTGATCATTGTGGCTAAAATGCTTGATTATGCTGCTTTTTCCCCCCTCTTCAAAATTTGTGATGCAATTTGCTGAGTTTTTGTGCTCGCAGGAAGCCAATGGTCTGCAGCACACCAGGGAGTATACTGCACATTGCAGACTGAGGTCCTGTTTACACTAGTGTGTTTTCATTTTAAAACGCATAACTTTTGCTACGGTTACGCCAGTTGCCTACAACCCTCAACCCTCGAAAACAGAGACTTTTGGAAATGCCAAAGACCTCGTTTTAGTTTGAAAACTCTGGGCTTGCATTTCAGTGTAAACGGAATAAAACGAAGTATTTTGTAAAAGAATGCATGGCTTCGCCCACATTCGCCTCCTGATTGGGTCTTCTGGATCATTGCGTATCCTTCCCTGATTCATCAAGCCTCTACCATATGACCAACACCTTGATCGTATACAGAATGGCAAGCTTTGCTGGCGTTGTTGTCATTCTTAGCAGCCATTGTGCAGATAAATTTTGTATTTTATAATACTGCAGCTGCCTACATGCGTAAGAGGCAGGCTATGAATAGAGCAATCGCCAACAAATCTCATTTGAAGTGGCGCAAGCCATACAAGGAATGGGGGTTTGTTGTACCTGCTGGTGACTAGCAACCAACTTCCTGTTTACACTTGTATGCGCACGCACAGTGTGCGTGAATGGTCATGTGACATGCGTATTCAGTCAAGTAGTGTGGACGGAGATAGCTTCTGAAACAGCGGAAACGCCAGTGTAAAAGAGGATCGTTTTCATTTTACAACGCTATAGTGAAAACAGGGCCTGAGACATACCAGATCGGCCATTTCAAAAGCAAATGCTGCTGCAAATGGAATGGACACCTTTACACACCACCTGAGCCTGTCCTCCATTTATACAACATTCTTAACTGAATGACTGCTTATTTTTCTTAATTTATAGATTTATCTTTGCTTTCTTTTAAAAAATATTTCATTAGTTAATGCCATTAACTAATAAACGACTGGGTTTCGCAAACGTTTCATTAAATCTGCGTGTAACAAAAAATAATTACCGTATTTTCCGCACTATAAGGCGCACCAGATTATAAGGTGCAGTCTCAATTACGGGGTCTATTTCTGTACTTGACCAATATATAAGGTGCACCGTGTTATAAAACGCATACGGTTGTTATGCCAACCAAAGTCGCACAACCTTTTTACAGATTTTGGAACTCAGTCCACACATAAGGCGCACCGGATTATTAGGCGCATGGCCGATTTTTGAGAAAATTTAAGGCTTTTAGGTGCGCCTTATAATGCGGAAAATACGGTACTCTAAACTTGCCAGTGCAAACTTTATATAAAAGTGCAGTAACCCATTGGGTTATATGCTTTCAAATCGATTGAGGATTACATTAGTTACTAGTAGGGCTGCACAATTAATTGAATGCTGATATTGATTACGATTTTGACTGCTCACGATTACACAAACATGATCAACTACGATATATATTTCATCCTCCGCTCGTAGAAAACTCAGTTGCATATCAAATCAAATGCTTCCTAAACTTACGGCCAGTCATTAAAAAGTGACGCAGGGATGACGTCATTTTGTACGTCCAAACCCAGAAACGAGTTAATATTTTAGCACTTTTTGTTCCATCTTTCCAAGTCAATAGGTTTTTTAAATAGGATTTTGAATAAGGTCTGTGGTGAACACAAGCTAAAAATATTTTCATGTTTTATTCTACAACATAAAATACACCAGTAATACCCCACTCGTTATATATTTTAAAGCTTTTACATGTATTGAAAAAGGCGATCTTAAACATGATGCTAAATGGGACTACAGACGTTATTTATTAAACATCACGTGGAACAGGAAAAAACTTTGCAGATAAACTGGTTCAGGTGTGCAGTGCACAATTCCCCCCCAAAAACCGTGGATGAAGACTCATCTACAGAGTAAAAAAAAAAGTTTGGAAAAGTAGTCAGAAGCTTGGTGATTGTGATGAAGTAGAGCGACCGTGGTGTAGTTCGTTTATAGCATACGGTTAGATTTTTACTTCTGGTGATTAAATTTGGGCTTCATAAAACTTGTGTTAAAGTGCACCTATTATGGTTTTTTATATACTGCTCAAAAATATAAAGGGAACACAGTGTTCCCTTTATTTTTTTGAGCAGTGTATATCAGATTGGTTTTACCATTCATTATACACTGCTCAAAAAAATAAAGGGAGCACTGTGTTCCCTTTATTTTTTTGAGCAGTGTATATTACATTTCATGTAGTGGGTTATAGAGCTGTTTGTGAATGTAAAAAGTCTGCAAAGTTTCAAAAATCAAAGCACATGACAGAGTTATTGACTCCTAAAAGAAGGAAGCGATTCTGAACAGCGGAAAGGAGTCTTTAGTAATTCCAAACTTACTCCCTGTACTAACCTACAAAATTTTGTAACAAAAAACCCAGGCTCTGGTCTGCCTCTGAAACAGTGGGCATTTCCTCGTTGAAACACACCGACACCGGCAGACCAATCGCAACAGACTGGGACATCTGACCAATCAGAGCAGAGTATGCTCTCTAAAAGGAGGAGTTTAGAATGAACCCTTTAGAACGGATCACTGAACGAATCCTTGAACGAATCATTTGTGGAGGGGATGCTGCAATTTAAATTATGAGCATATTAAAGTGTTTTTTGACCTTGGATGCATGCAAATCTATTGTATGAAATCTACTTTGTTAAAAACAAATTTAGGCACGTTTCAAACCATAAAAAGTGCACTTAATTTGTGAAAATGATCTTGGACAAAACGTGTTAGTGCTATAAGCTTTTGTTGATCCCAGAGCTTTTTTTGCATGAATATATTTCAATTTATTTTGAAATGTATTGTGGGACACTATATTTGACAGTACACACATAAATACACACACAC
The DNA here is from genome assembly GCA_022414735.1 of Noturus placidus. Classification (NCBI taxonomy): domain Eukaryota; kingdom Metazoa; phylum Chordata; class Actinopteri; order Siluriformes; family Ictaluridae; genus Noturus; species Noturus placidus. The sequence continues at coordinate 33,813 of JAFFST010047288.1, read as the reverse complement.
ACACACACACACACACACACACACACACACACAGGCAGAAACTATAGAGTGAGGATGCACTGGAAACATGGGGAGGGGGAAAATACAGGGAACTACACAGGGTTCTGATCCGGACCATGATGAGATCCAAAGCAGACTGCATGGACTGTGGTTCTGATCAAATCTGCATGTGGCTCATTTTTTTACAGACATTTAAAAATAAGCAGTGTGTGCTGCTGCCACATGATTGCTCATACTATGAATGACAGCTGCTACGTAAATACATTTTGGATTTCGTGTGCCTTCTGTGCTAGACAGGAGACCCATCCATCCATCCAACCAACCACACCCGCCCACCACACCGGGCCAACCCACCCAAAATAATCTGAAAGCCTATGTGAAAATCCTATTGGGTTTTGTCGAGGGAACCGGTGTGATGCTAACTTCTGGGTTTTCACCACTCTATTGGGTGATTTGGCCGTGTCTCTCCTCCTGTAAACACGGTTATTGCCTTTTCTGCATAGGCCTGAATTGTTTTCATTTGGTTGTATATTGTTATATTGATTTCATATTTTCATTTGGTTGATGGCATTTTTATTTTTAATTATCCAATATTTTGGGTACAATTTTATTTTATATTTTGCTTCTACGAAATGATGCACTTTAAGGATCAGTCTAATTTGATGCAAAGATTTCCACATTAGCAGGAATGTAGCACGACATGGAGGTGAAAGCAGCGAACTGTTTATTTAAATGTGAAAGTGCAATAAAAATATCAATGAATAATCGTGATAAAATATTGATCAAAATAATTGTCATCATCATCATTTTGGGCATAATCGTGCAGCCCTAGTTACTAACTAATGTAGTCTTAGTTTCTCATGCATAAATTTACTTTTGACAAAATGAGCAAATTGTTTAATTACAGGATTTTCATGAATGTGTCATTTCTTGTGCAAGAACTACAGGCTACGAATGACTTACGAATAAATCTGTGTGTATTATAAGACCAAGCTAAGAAAGAACAACAATTCAGGGATTTGATCTTTTGAAAGAAAGAGTGTGTGCATATATATATATATATATATATATATATATATATATAAACACACACAGACTCTTTTGTACAAATATTTCATAGTACTTTAGCTTGCGTGTTTTTAAATAGTTCCCCAGTAATGTGAAAATGTGATATTTCCAGACTTGGCTATCAGAGAGGACAGATCAAACCATAACGTCCCGAACAACCTAACTGACTGGTAACTTCATCCATCTCTGAACGCCTAACAGACTCAGATCCACTTTTGAGGATCAAGTGCTGGCTTGTTGTATGTTCCAGTAAGGAGACAGATTTCAGGTACCAAATGTGTAGAACATTAATACCTTGTTTAATTCGGCATGTTAATAGAAATGGTGTTCACATCATATGGATCTTGTCCCAATATTTGATTAATATTAATTTTGTTTACATGATAACTGATTATTTTAACTCTCTGTCTAATTGGTATTTAATCATTGGTTTTTTTTTTTTTTATTATTTTCTTTTGCAGTGAAAGACTTTGGGGGTATGAAATGGTGCTCTACAAATAAACCTCTTATCGTGCTCATAAATGGAAGTGAGTCAGTGTTTAAACCCTGAGAGAATGAAGAGGAAAGTTGGGGAACCTAGGAGCCGGTCAGTAGGAAGAAGATGCTGCTGCGGAGAAACTCCCATTGTTCTGCCTGGAAATAAAACCTCTCTGCCTTTAATACCAGATTAAAAATAATAATACTAAAGTCTGTGGACTGGAAGTACTGAGAGAAACCGCACACTTTCGACTGGCAAAATAAGAAAGTGCACTCTCTTTACTTACCTGTTTAATCAATTAAAACGTTTCCGCCACTTGTTTACCTACATTCGCATGAGAAGCTCTTCAGTACGGGTTATTTTCTGCACCCGAGATTTGTTAAATGCATTGAGAAAAGTAAACAAAAATGACGTCCAAATGTTAAATTAAAATAAGTAAATAAATGAAATCTTACGCGCTCACGTGTTGTTTGCAGAATGGAAAACCTGCTCATTGAAACCGGAACACTAGCATGCTAACTAGATTAGCAAAGCCTTCAGGATACAGCAAGCTATTCCACTAAAAGGAATGTTTAAACACGTCATTAGAGTTTTACATACCTTTCTGTTTCTCTTGACTCAAGTTGGCATTAGAATCTGGTTAATTCTCTTATTTTAAAAGATGTTAAAATGAGCTCCGGTCTCGAACCGACCGAAGGCCAAAACCTGATCCGCGGATTTTCCTGCTCGGTGGAAGCCGTAGGCCGCTAACGCAATCCGCGTGTAAAAAACCCCGCGAAATTCGGAACAGCCTCTCGATAAACAATTAGAAATTGTATCCTGCGCTTACACCGTGTCTAAAGAAATAGACTCATCATATTAAAAAAAGGCGTCTAAACACGCGTTTTCAAGTTAATTTCGATTTCACAGAAGCAGCAGCACAAGACGCCGTTTGACCAGCAAACCCCCCCCAACAGGAACCTGAATAATAATTGGCATCATACCGAGAACATACCGGAAACCTGGTTAGATTTTATTTAAAATAAACTATACGATTATTAGCAAACACACAAATCTTTAAAAAAAAAAAAAAAAAAAGTTTACCTACTTTAAAAAAAAAGCAAAAAAAAAATAAAATAAGTATATATATATATATTTATTTATCTGTACATGTACACGTTCTCGTTATTTGTTATGTGCACAGAAATGTGGCTAGATATCTTGGGCTTGAAACGGTTCGCGGCCAAAATGTTTTTCTACTCCAACATTTTTAATGAGATACTTATAACAGACAAGTCTGGTTAATCATACGCTGTTTCCACACAAAAAGCCCTGTACTTTATTGAATATTTCTTGTAGTACAAATCCGGAACTATTTCAGCCAATATTGTTGCAGACGGGACACTGTGATGGCGCGACACCTGGCCTCCTGTACTTCCTATATAAGCGCTCTATAGGGGATAAAATGGTGGTTTTTAAAAAAAAAAAAAAAGGTCACATGCCGACTACTATGTTTTATAGTTAGTCATTAGGGATATTTCCCCTTTATTTTTTATTTTCTTAAAACATCTTTCACTGAAGCTATTTTTACGCGTGTAGTTTATAATTATTATTTTTTAAAAACTGTATATTTGTGTTTGAACATGCTAGTAAATTACAGCAGCAGCTCGGAAGATGAAAATGAAGTCGTTTCTACTAACAGAAAGCGCCGAAGACGAAATAATGGGGCCAAAGATGTGAGTCCAAGTGGGAGAAAAAAGCAAGGAAATGTGACACAGGAAACCAGGTTTGTTGCTTCAGAGCATAAGAAGTCATAAATAACCCTTCTCACAGAGTGAAACTAAACACTATGCTTTTATTAAGGGTTTTGGCTTCAGAGAAGAATGAAGGTTCATGTCAGGACTCTGTGGCTCGACTTCCTCTGCCTGCCTCCGTGATGGAGATGTTCAGAGACTCAGAAGAGCAGCATAGAGATGACAGATCTCAACATGGAGGACGACTCAGGTCTTTCCAACACGAGAGAGGCAACTGGGCTACTTATGTCTATCTACCATGTAAGACTCAATGCAGGCAGGGATGATGAGATCTGATGTAAAGTTTTGTGACCTTAACCTAAAGTTGTGTGTCCCTCCCAGTCTGGTTCTAACACATCGGAGTAAGCTAAAGGTTTCTGTTCTACAAATTCCTTACTCTAACACCGATTTCAACTTAGGAAGGACTGTTAAATAGCTGCGTATATGGGAACCAGGTATGTCAGGACTAGGGAAGACGTTAATATACGTACACTATGGCCAAACATATAAGGAGACCTGACCATCACACTGATACAGTGGTGTGAAAAAGTGTTTGCCCCCTTCCTCATTTCCTGTTCCTTTGCATGTTTGTCACACTTAAGTGTTTCGGAACATCAAACCAATTT